>CM037093.1:73757328-74010913 GCA_020916435.1 Oxytropis ochrocephala | reverse complement strand
GCCACGTATTAAGGTAACCGTGATGCGTGTAAACAGAGGACAAAAGAGCTTTATTACCAAAGCGATACGGTCAGAGCAATTGCCGGCGTCAAGGCCCGGCCGCAGTGGAAGATGTTCTGGAGGGGCTAAGCAAATGATTTACCAAAGGCGCACTCGCTAACGATCCCGAAGTTCGCGATTCTCAAACCATCGAAGAAACTCTTCATAGTCGTGTATTGTGTTCGCTTAGGCTTAGTCAGTGGTCCTTCGTATGTCTCTACCGGAGGAGCCAGTCGAGTTACCGCATGCGGCGGGACGCCCGCGTAATTTCCAACATCGCATCAATCAGATGCCCTAAATCGGTGGCGTTGATCACACTTCGTCACTTCTTGAACTTGACGTGAGGACCGCGAGATCGTCCCCCATCGATTTCTTTCCGAGATGCAAGCTGCGCTGGTGTCACTTCGCCTGCAGGGTGCCGGTGACCTCGTGAGTAAGATTTTAATCGGGACCAAGAAGAACCGACGATGCATTGGACATAGTAGAATCAAGAAGCAGTATCCCAAAATCGGATCACGCGTGGCAAAGATAACTCGTGGCAAGCTTATAAAGTATGCAGAGAGCATAAAAAGTGCTTCTGCCAAGCTCAAGTTCTTTCATCTTTTCAAGAGCATTAGATGCAGCAGAGGTAATAATAGCTCATTAAAGTCCGCTGAGGCAAAGATGAACACGCATTTCCAGATAGTGCGTATATAGGGACCATCAAACGCCCATGGAGTAAACAGCAGCATACAAATCATGACACACCCTGCAGACGCTTAAATATCATTAGGTGTAGTTCCTGGCTTGACTCCAAAACCGATTCACACGTGAGGTGAGGACGGAAAATCGGCTCATGACAGACTAATGGTGGATTTGATATCGCACAACCGAGCCAAATTTTTCAAATTTCACCACGCTCGGTGGTGTCACCACGATTCAGCCTTTTTTCGTGAGACGCTCAGCGTAACCTTGCCTACCAACCATAATCGAATATCCGAAGCCCAAGTGTCATAGTCGTGAGCCATCTAGCTTCTTCTAGAGTAGAGAGAGAGGTCACAAACCGGTGAACAGCCTTTGAGCCTTCGAGGTTTCCAATGGGGTCGTCATAATCACCCCCAAGAGAGAGAAAACACGCCAAACAGAGAGAGAAAACACATGTTTGTACTGTAAACACGCATCACCGCTGCTCAAAAACACAAAAGTAAGAGGCGGATATGGAACCAGGAGAGGGAAGCGCGGCGGGCGGCGATGAAAACGGAGGTCTGAGAAACGGCCGACGTGCTGCCACGCTTGCGGCGCGGCGACGGTGGTGCAATGGATCTCGCCGGAGAGAAGAACGGGCGCGGGAGAGCGCTCTCTGGTTTTCGTGCACGGTGCTGTTGGAGGTTTTGTAGATCGGTGGATTCCGCAGCCTATCGTGGTGGTTCCGCGAAAACTCGCCGGAAAATTTTTCCGGTACGGCGGCGGTGGTGGTTCTGGTCGCCGGAAAAGGGAACACAGCGGCAGGAGCAGAAACCGGAGATGAACACGGCTTCTGTAGAGTGAATTTGTCACCGGAAAACAGTGGGTTCACCGGGTAAGAGTTTTGTCTCAATTGGCTCTAGATACCATATTGAAACTTAGTATATTTCCTGAAGCAATGAGTTCTGAATACATACATATATATACACAATCATCCTACCAACAACCAACTAAACATAATAAATATAGTTTACCAACCAACTACTAACAACCAACTATAGTAATCAACAACCTTGTTTAGAGCTCGATAATCGGTGCAAAACCTCCATCCTCCATCCTTTTTCTTCATAAGAATTACTGGACTAGAGAAAGGACTGGTACTAGGTCTCACAATTCCAGCCTGCAACATTTCCTTCACTATTTTCTCAATCTCATTCTTCTGGTAATACGGATAACGATATGGTCTGACATTAGAATGGAAGCTCCAGCTAGCAACTCAATTCCATGATCTTGTTTCCTAGCTGGAGGGAGGCCCGTAGGCATCTCAAACACATCACTAAACTCTTGTAACAAGTCATTTAGCTCACCTGTCACAGTAATATTCACTTCTTCTTCAACTTCACTTGATTGACAATCAACCAACAACCCTTCCCCTTGCTCACACAGAGACTTAACCATAGATTTCACTTAAGCTTGCACATTGCATAATGCCGGCTCTCCTTGAATTACCATCTTCCTACCCTTGTCTCTCCAACTCAAACTTAAGTTCTTGAAATTGGCTTCTACATCCCCCAAACTAGCTAACCAATCCATGCCTAACACCATGTCAATCCCACCAAGCTCCATAAGAAAGAAATGTGCCTGGAACTCAATGCCTTGCACCACAAATTTCAAATTCCTACACACTCCACTGTTTCTGACCTGCTCCCCGGTTCCTAGCTCAACCAAGAACACTGGCGTCTCTTCCACTGCCAGCTTCAACTCCTTCACTACTCTTGGAGAAATAAAATTTCCACTAGCACCTGAGTCCATGAGAGTGATGATGAGCTACCTCCTACCTCTCCCCACACCTTAAAAGATTTGCTAAGGAGTGACAGTATCAATGTCTTCATTTCTGTGACTACTTCAGCCTCTGCTTCTGCTTCAACAGTAGGAATCACCTCATCAGATACCTCTTCCTCTGACTCACCCTCTAATTCACATAGCATCAACTTCATATGCTTGAGCTTACACACATGTCCTTTCATCCATTTGTCTCCACATTTGAAGCATAAACCAAGTTTCATCTTCTCTTCTAGTTCTGCAGAACTAAGCCATCTATTTCTGCTACTCCCCTGCCCTTTCACAGTTTCAGTATCAGCCTCCTTCTTCAACCTAGAATTCTCCCAACTTCCTTTATATCTGTTTCCATTCCTTTCCAATCATTTTCTCGGGCAACAACTTACTCTTCTTACTAAGAGCAGTGTTCTTTTTCCTCCAAAAGTAACGCTCTATCCATCAAACTAGATAAATCATCATATCCGTACAGCTTCATTTCTGCCTTGATTTCATCCTTCAATCCATTCAAGAATATATCCTCCAACATCACTCTATCTTCTCTCACCAATGGAGCGACATGTAACTCAAATTTCTCCGTGATAGTCCATCACGGTACCTTCCTGCTTCAAACTCAGCAGTGGCCCGAGAGGATTGTGCAGAGATTCAGGAAAAATGTCGTGACTGCAGCATTCTTGAACTCACCCCAGTTTCGCGCTGGAGCTTGCTCTTCCCACCACTGAAACCAGTTCAGAGCCTTCTCCTCTAACGCAATCACCACCGCATCCAACTTCTCTGCTTCTAACACTCAGTTGACCCGAAATAGCGCCGACCCGACCAACCAACCATGAACGCCATCTCCTTGAACACCGGTATCTCCAACCTCCGTTGTCCCTCGATAAGAATCATACTCATCGCTTCTCTTCGTAACGCTGTTTGGAGTGTTGCTCTGTTTCTTCGCCACCATCGAGCTGAGTAATTTTTTCTGATTCTTCCATTTCATCCTCAACGGTGCTCGCTACTTTCTTCCCTTACGCTCTGGCGCTGAGCTCCTCCACGACGGTAAGAACGCTGCAAGCACATTCTCCATTCCGCCACCTTCTCGCTCCATTGTTTCCATTCTGTTTTCCATTTCGCCGTGGTAGTCACCATTCACCGACGCAAGATCGATTGCTTTGATACCAAATTGATAAGATCAATTTAGTAAGAACGAGGAATGAACAAACCAGCCTAGAATTGAGCTGGATTCAAGTAGATATATTGATAATATGAGTGAGTTTGCAGAGAATCAGAGTGATTCTACTGCTTACAATGATGGAAACTAGCAAAGAAAAGATAAGAACACTAAAATGGCTCTTCGAGAGGCCTACTCTTCCAATGGAATAATTCCACAACAAAAATGCTCGCTACTCCTCTCCAACAGATACTCTGCTATTAAGAAGATACGATTCCCACCTTTTCTCTCTCCACACACACACACGCCCTGCCACCTCAGCAAAAATGCACTCCCACGACTACCTCATGATGAGTTAGTTATTGGAGCTTTCTCCCTGCATCATGACCTACAGTTGGTTCCTGCACCCCTTTTTGTTTTTTTCTTTTCTTTCATACACCAATCCTTTTCCAAACTTATCATATTTTAAGCATTTAACAATTATGTTATTAAATTAATTGAGTAAAATAATTTTTAATATGGACCAAAATCAAAATTTGTCAATTTTGCATTACAAACATATTTGAGCCTTTATTTTATTACCAAATGTCAATATCTCATTTTACCTTTCCCACAAAAATTGAATGAGTGAAGAATATTAAACTTAGATATGCCACTTGGCAGTCTGTAATTAAATGTGTAAATAAGTTAGCTGGCCCCCAATTAAAAAGGTCTAATTTTTGGAATAATAAGGATGAGATTAGACGATTTGTGTCCATTCGGTTAATAATAATAATTTGCTCGCTGATAGTTAATAGAACAACAGCTATAATTAGTAAGATAAACAGCTCAAGTGGTTAGTTAGAGTAGTTTGTCCGTTGTTTAGAGTTTAGGAAGGTGTTAGGACATGTAATTGTTAATGGGCTGTTGGGAATAATTGGCTGTTAATGAGCTGGTAAGTATTTAGGCAGTTAGTTAGTTTGGTAGGATAAGAGGTTAGTTAGATTCCTAGGCCCCATCATTTATAAATAGGAGGGCTCTAGCATATAGATGGGGCATTATTCAAATTTGTAAACAGTTAGTGAATAGAGCATTGCCTATATTGTTAAGTGGAAACCCTTGGAGGAGATAATTCTCTTTTCTTTCCTTTCTTTCTCATTTTGTTTCACTAAAACGCTGTTTCTTTCCTATTAAAGTCCTGGGTTCCTGACAGAAGGAGGAGGAAGCTACAGGACTCTCTCAAGTATCCTGGACTGTGCTGTCTATGGTAACATTAAAATTTTGCCTACGCTAGGTAGGGATCAAATGATTTGAGCCAAGTCTGAAGCTCAAGATTGGCTTCCATAGGATATATTGTTAGGATTGATTCACTAAAAATATTATTATTGCTTTCTTAATAATAGGTTTGCAAACTAACTACTTATTAATAATAAGTTTTGGGCAACCCTAGTGAACTGTTGTTTATTAAGGACTCACTGACATTATATTTATAGTGTTAGGATTTAAGCCTACAATAACATATGTAAGCCCCAAGAGGTTTAGCAACATTGGATGGGGCCCTAACAATACTTGTCTTCTTCGAGAGAACCTTGTCCTTAATATTGAAGTTCGGAAGTCGACTGTGGATAATGGAAACCTCTTCCCAAGTCACCTGTTCAGCTGGTTTGTTGGACCATTTTATTGATACCTGGTCCACATCCTTGCCATGCTTTGCAACTAACTTTTGATCTAGTGCCTTTGGCAGGGAATCCTCAGCCTGCCCTTCTAACTCTGATGGAAGAGTAACCTTGCCTACCCTTTCCCGCTCCCTTTTAAACTAAGAAACCTGGAGGACTGATGTATTCTAGATTGTGGTGGAAGCCAGAGTCTAATGCTACTGGTTGGCGGTCGCACTTGCTTGAGTACCAAAAGTGGCCCACAATACGCTGTAGCCAACTTATCATCGTAGGGAAGTAAAGACATTCCCTTCTGCTATATCAGTTCTGGTTGGCATAGAAAGTTGTTCTTCTGATGGACTTTTCCAAGTAGGTTTTACATCTGTTAGCTGCATTATTTTAGTTTTCTGAGAGTTGTAAACAACTGTCAATTAGTTATTCTGTTGCATAAAATGTTAAAACTGATGCAGTTTGTTTTCACATACACGCACGCATGCACACACTCAGACATATATACACTCTGTGGCGTAGCTAGATTTGGAGGTACAATTTCACTCAAATGAATAAATGGAGTTTTCTGAAATTCCCCTACTCTAGGTAGGGATCAATGAATAAGTGGTGCCATATGGCTTTCATCTACTTTGAAACTTGAGAAATACGAAATAGTCTGGGCTCAGGTGGTAAACTATTTGGAAAGGGCCAAAATATCTACCACCAAGCTTACGATTGATCTTGGAATGAGTTGAATACTGGTTTCAAAGTTAACTTCATTTCTTGTCCAGTTCTATTAACTGGTTTCAACTTTCAATTATGCATGAAGCTTTTATCAAGATAGAAAAGAGAAGCATATACTGAAATCTGTGTCTTAACTACACTATGGACTTGGTATTCGTATAATGAATTGTTATGAACAAACTATTTAGTAGCTGATTCTTTTGATCCTTGGACTACTGTCAAATTCCTATTTTTATAATTGTCTAGTTCTTCCTCTTTGTAGAGAAGATGATAAGGGTCTCACTCAGGTTTCTTGGGAGCGTGTGGACGTTAGCTTTCAAAAAGTAAACAGCGCTATGTTGCTCACAGTACTATTCAGGTAAACTTTCTATATTGCATTTTTTTTTTTTTTTCCTAAATATTGTGTGATTTCCTTTGATACAGTATTCTCAAATGCTCTATTCATTCTATCGTTCTACTACTTATGTTTTGTACTTAAATAGTGAAAATGGATGATACTAGATATTATTTGAAGAGAATGTACTTTTGCATCATTGATGGTAACTGTTAAGTAAAACGCTTTCTCCTGACTGTTGCTGGTGCCTCCTATTACCAATGCCTAAATAAGCATTTTGGGCTTCCTGGGAGTAGATCTGGACTGTATAACCATACATGGATGGTCATGATTGAAACTCGTTTAGTGACCACATGAACACTTGAAAAAATCACATGATTCTTCTGTTAATCTTAACCATTAATGATTTGATCTATGACCACAATTTTTTCCTCTCACCATCTCATTATAAAACTCCTCATAGTATACGCTTATATATATATATATATATATATATATATATATATATATATATATATATATATATATATATATATATATATACACACACCATTCACTCTACTACCAAAATACTAATTTCATCCCTTTTCCAATTACACAATTGGAGGCTATTTAGGTAATTCAACTTTTTCACTTTTCAAACTTTTTTTCACTTTTTCATTCTCACACACTTTTCCACTTTTTCACTCTCACACACTTTTTCACTCTCTTCTCCTCTTTCTTCCTCTAATTCTCTCATTTTTCCTCTTTACTATTTTAAAAATTTTCAAATGTGACAAATTTTAATATCCGCTTTTTTTTACCTTGGATAATCTTTTGGACTAGTTAAATTTGTCAACTTTAAAACCGCCTTTGATTTTCACAGAAATTGTGTTGATTTTTAGGGGATAATGTTCGGACTAATTAAATTTTGCCTAAGTTCATACATTTACTATCTATACAAATCACTCACTACCAAAATACATGTCTCCTTCATTTTTCCTTTTTACTATTTTACAAAATTTTGAAATTTTGGCAAAATTTTAATATTCTGTTTTCTTACACGTGTAATGTTCGAACTAATTAAATTTGTCTGAGTTCATACTTAAACCCGTGCCTAGGCATGGGTATACTGCTAATGTATATATATTCGAGATGTGGAATATCTTGAATTAAACTAGTTTTTTGGCTTTGCATATTAGATTTTGTTTTCCATATATACTCTTGCTTTGATTCTTCGGTTGCATTTTTGTTTGGAGAGGAAGCTTTTAAACTTACAAGATTTTAAATCTTATGTAGACTGTTTTTGCAAAACTCTTATGCCAGATACCGGTGACCACATCAGCCTGATATTCCTTTGCATAACTCTTATGTAGACTGTCATCATTTTTTATTTTTTTTGTATTTTGCTTTCAGGTGAAAACTTACTGGTTGAATTCAGATGGCGCTGATGTGGTTTACCATATGATAGACAACTTCCATCTTTAGCCTTTTTGTCAAGTTTGATGTCAACAAATCAATGCAATGTTGTGAGCAATGGTAGTAGTTTTTCTTTTTTGCATCGTGACAGATGAAGTTGATTTGTTGTAATTATATTGGTGTGTGGACTTAAGTCACCAAAAAAAAAATATTGGTGCATGGACGGTTGATTGCTATATTTGAGAGCACCTTTATGTATATGAGACCTTCATTAGGTCACCTAATATTTAGTGTTTTCTTGTACATCGATGTCATTAGAAATGTTGATATATAAAAAAAAAGATGCTATATTTTGTTGTCCATATGATACCTTTTTTAGTTTTTCCTTTTTCCGAAATACTTATTGTCAATTGATACTATTGCTGGGATTATGTTTAACACTTGTATTGTCTGAAAACTAGAATAGTTGATTGTGCTTTGGACGGGTGGGCCGACCTAACATATTTTGAGGCCTAAAGCCACATTTATATCAAGCTCTTGAAAATTAATTATACTATTTATTAAAATATGGGTTGTTTTTTTCATATCCCCACCAGCTTCCCCATACCCCACGAGCCTCGTGAAAAGACTAAAATACCCTTAACAAATTTAAAATTTTCAAAAATTCTACAGCTCCAATGTATATATCTCTGAATTCAGAGTATGTGCGCTTGAAAATGCTCAAGTAAACTAAAGCAATATGAAAAGGAAGGGAAGTGGAGAACGGAAAGTGGAGAAGCAACTTACAAAAGAGGAAAATATTCTTTTTAGTGGTGATTTACAACCGAGGCAATTGTGTCTTTTATAGAAAAATAAGGTCTATTATTTGTTTCTGAAAAGACTACTATTACATCTTGTGAAATTTATAAACTAAAAAGACAAAATATCATTATTAATGCCAGACACTTGTGTGCCCTATCGCCACATTCATAATGATAAAAGTTGAGAAAATCAAAAGCAAATAAAAAGCAAATAGTAAAAATATTCTTTCTTCTCGAAAGTGGTTTATGACCACTTTTTAATTGTGTTGGTTTTTATGCCGACAAACATATTTGATGCTGGATTTATTGTCCTTTCGCTTTAGTAATATTATGACTCATCGATCGAATCATTGTGATCCCGTAAATCTTCGTGCTCGTTCTTCCTCTTCTTCTCGCTTGATATTCTCCAAATTTAGACAATTAAATGTATTTGAATCTAGTGAACCTTGTGAACTATCTGGTCTTCATTGAAACATTCTCACTTTTAACTTTAAAAGTTTTAAAGAATCGATTCTTCATATGGTCTAGAGTTTCACCATAATTTGTTCTTCCATTTCATTTGATGTATTTTTCCAAAATAATTTTTCAGATTATCTATAGACATTTTTTGAGAACTTGGTTCTTTTGGCTTGATCTGGTCCTCGCCTATAGTCAAGTTTCAATTTTGACTTCCATGTGTCAAGATCCTCTTTAGGCATTTTTGTCCACCATTTGTAGAAGAAATTTCTTCTAAGTTGGGATGTTAAATTTATCCCGGCTATGACAATTGTCCATCTCCAAATCCATGGAATTTGGAATTTAATAAAGTATAAACAAGGACCTTGCCTGTAATCATCCTTGAAGCATTCTTCAAAATTAATGGGCTATAATTGCATCATGAATCATATAAATTTAATATATTTTTGGTAAAATCTCCAAAGAAGGACCAAATTTTATCCACCAACTATAAAGCCAATTTGGTATAGGTTTTTCTGCACTTCGGATTAATGCTAAAAACCAAGAATGCTTATTCTTTGAATTTTGGTAATAAAAAGCTAATGAGAAAGCCCTGATATAATCCCAATAATTAAAGTAGACATATTTACCTTCAGCAATTTTTATTGCTTTCTCCCATTAGGTTTAATCCTCATTCTCTTGGCAAGAATATCTTATTGATATGACATTTATCAAGTTTATAAAACTTCTCGGATTATTGTTCGATAATGATGGGTAATTGTTATCGATTCAAGAATCGATAACAAAATTTCCAAATGTGGTCCGACTTGCCATAAAGTCCGTGATATCCCCTTGATTCGAGATATCTTGTTTTAATGCACTCATCCATCATTAGGAGTCAAATTAATATCTTCTTCCTCAACATGCATTATGTCTCATGTGATGTGATTTTCATAATATTCTCGCTACTCTTAAGGTGTATCATTCATAGTTGCATCTTTATAAGTTGATGCTTTATTTGATGAAGAAGAAGGAATATCTTCTTTTCTTGGAGGTGTGCAATTGTCGCAAATTTCTAGTCCTATGGATCGCCAATTCAACCTCTATTAGAGGAGTGTTTGTTTTTGATAGGCAACAAATTGTTGCGCCCCCTGCCACGCGCTATAGCCACGACCCTTCCCCTATTAGGGGTTGTCATTTCCTCGCAAAAATTCACTGGTCAAATAATTAGCAAGAGAATTATTTTCTCCTTTAATATATTGTATATCAAAATCAAATATCGATAATTGGGCTTGCTAACGGCAAAGATTTGTTTCAAACAAGATTCTTGACATCTTTCTCAATGATAGATTTAGCGTAACTACAATCAATTCGTAGCAAAAATTTTGATTTAATAAATCATCTTGAAATTTGGAAATACATTTAATTATGGAAAACATTTCTTTTTAATAGTCGAATATTTAGACTGTTAGATTCCATTTTTCGTAAGTAAATCTTACTAAAACTTCTTTATTATTGTCCGTATGACTTGCTTCAATATACCACCATATCCTAAATTAGAAGCATCTGTCTCAACTATTTTGAAATACTTAGGATTTGCTAGGCCAAGCAAGGTAAACATTATACCTTACGCTTGATCTTCCGGACAAATAGAGAATGATTCTCCGCCCAAGGCCCTAGGTTTTTCTTTAACCTATTATATAAAATGGTCAGTATCCGAGCTAAATTCTCATAATAGTCCAAATATAATTTAGACTTCCTAAAAATCTTTGTAATTGTTTCTTTTCGTGATATGATATCAGAAAATTTAGAAGCAAATTCAATGCTTCTACTTATGGGAATAATTGTTCCTGGTCTATTTTCGTGACCCAAAAATCTAACTTTTGTTTGAAAAAGTTTCATTTTTGGAGTAGATATAACTAAACCATTATGTTTAACCAAATTTTTAAATATTTTTATATGTTTAAAATGTTGATCAATAGTTTTAGAAAATACTAAAACATCGCCAATATAAACAATCATAAAATCGTAATAAGAATTGAAAATATCATTCATAATATTCTCAAATTCGTAAGGAGCATTTTTAATCCAAATGGAAGAACATTCCATTCAAAATGCCCAAAAGGAACTCAGAAAAGCACTTTTGTATTTTTCGTGATTCATTAATCAATTTGCCAATAACTTGACTTCATATCAAATTTTGAAAAGTTTTGTATTTCTCCTTTCATAGTTTCCCAATTCTTTGAATTAAGAACTAAAATTTCATTATCAACCTCATTTTTGATTTTATTAGTGAAATACTTAACAAACCATTTCACAAAAGGAATATAACTCGCTTTTACCGTCATATCCTCATAATAATCATCCTTAAACTTATTAAGTTCTAGAATCTAAAATTTCTTAAAATACCATTCCCTAAATTGGGTATATCTATCATGTTGGAACTCATCATTAATGAGTTCTCTCATTCCACTACCGGGAGAGAAGTCTAATATGTAACCCATCTATAGATGAAAACTCATTTCTGATTGAGTAGGAGATTCCCTACTGGGAGGTTTTCGATATATACCATGTGGAATTTTATTCTCACTAATTCTAATATTTTCTATCGTCTCTATTTCTTCTATTGGATGAGAAGTAGAAAGTCTACGTAGTTCACTAGGAATTGTATAAAACTCACTAATGTAATGTCTTGCGTAAAGACTCTTGGTATTCTAATAACCCTTTGGGGATTAAACTTTATTTCTATATCCCCTTCATTTGTCCGGGTAATTTGATCTATCTCTTTATTTAAGATAGGTTCAGTTCCATACTCGGGGTAGCTACTCATGTCTCAAGAAAGTTGATTTAATTCCATTTAATTAACCTATTGGTCACTATATTTGAAGTTAATAAATTAGTTTGGACAAGAGTTGTTGTCCCTGGGAAAGATGTTTGCTTAACCTTTGGATTAAGTGTATTCAAAACCTTATAATAAACTCTATATCATATTGCTATTATTTCACTACCTGGTTTATAGTTATACCCACTAGTATTGACAGTGAGTTGCATAGCATCAAGAATACTTTTGTCAGATAAAGACAAACTCAAATTTGGAGACACATCAAAATAAATGTGTCCATGACATAGACTTGTTTCTATTAAAGCAAATAGAGAAGATTTGAAATCTCTCAGATCTACCATCTCTAACATATGCTAGAATACTAGCATTTAATCCTAGCAAAGTCAAAGGTTTAAAGGCAATTTGCAATAAGACCAATATGAATAAAATTATAATCTTTAAAAGGAAGTAAATCTTTTTTACTTAATAATTTTATTGTCTCAGGTATTTTCGTAACTTCTGAAAATTGCTCAATAGTCTTAACAAAGATATCGTGACTTGATATCAAACATACCAAATTTATATATTTGGCTAGAAGGAATCAAGGAATTGTCCATTTGTTTAGTTGATCCAATTTTTTGGATATTCAACCAATTCTTCATTTTTTATAGAATTATCCGGATGATTATAATCATCTAAATCCATATTAAAAGTTTGGAATATTGTTGTGGTTCGCACTTCACTGTAATCGTAACTATATGAGTCATTGAACTTATGAATATACTATTTTCCCAACATCTTATTTGTCATCTTTGCAAACAAGTAAAACTATTTAACTATCAACCCAAAGGGATAGAAGGATTTCACCTAAATCAAAGATGTCAAATGTTTTTAGCAAAAATTTTCTTTTAAAATCATCGTAATACTTCCTTCCATTGGAAAAAGATGATAATTTTTTAAGAAAACACTAAAAACATTCTTAGTTTTAATAAAGCACAAATAAGATGTTGTTAAGATAATAAATTCATAACAATAACTCACTCATTGAATGACTCCGATACCATCTGGTTGTCCTCAACACAACAATAGCTTAGTTAAGATAAATAAAATTAAATAAAACTAATACATATATATATATATATATATATATATATATATATATATATATATATATATATATATATATATATATGGGGGTCATATATACACCCTCCAATCAGATATACACATCGTGATATACTATATGGGGTTGTATATAACGATGGTTAACATTATGGGTCCGATATACACCCTCAAATGGTATATAATGCAATTCTATTATGTTTTTTTTTTAATTTTAGTCAAATAAAAATTAGAGATGAATAATTTAGGCCTAAAAATAGGTTTAGTGTGTAGTTCATTAACACATGACGATGTAATTTAAATCGGTATGAATTTTTTTCAAGAGGTTCCACCAAATGTATATACGATCGCTGTAGGCAAAACGATTGGTATAGGGATCCAACCATGAAGCATACTCAAAAAAATCAAGGACCAAGACTCCCATAGAAGGGACTTCAGACGACTACGGGCTCAAAATCCCAAATTCCTTCGCTTATTTTTTATTAATTTTTTAATTTTTCATAGTCTCCAAAAATCTAAAAAAATTTCATAGCCTTATTTTGGTCTTGTTAGAATTTTAGTGGTGTTTTTATAATTTTTTGATTAGTTTTGACTCTTTAACGGATTTTTAGTACCCTATTTGTAACTTTTTTTAAAAATTTAAATAAAATACAATGGTTCCATAAATACAATTTGTATATACACCCCACAACACGTATATACGATACCCTCACGATTGTATATACCACCATAAACATATATATAATGGCTAAATAGTTAGGTCGATATATGTTCAATGAACATATATACGATTGATACAAAAAAAATTTATTAAAAAAAATACGTTTTGTTAAGGGTATTTTGGGGTTTCACTATTATGTGGGGTATAAGTGAAGAGGGTGGGGTTACAAAAAAAAACCTTTAAAATATTTTATTTTATTATAAATTTTTCGTAGCCTAAGATGAGGGATCAATTAAGTCTATCACTTGTGTACCGACATAATTGACAGTATTTTTTTTAGCTAAACAATAATTTTATTGATGAAAGCACTAGAGTGTGCCAACTCATTTACGTAAAAGGATGGGGAAGGTCTCGTTAAAACCTCCCTGCCCAAAACCCATCATGAAAAAAAAGACTGAAAGCACAGATTTCAATTCACAACTTGGTATTCCAGATTGTTGAGATTTTATTTTATATCTTGACCATCGGAAAACAAGTGGCAACATATAATAGTAGATATTTCTTCATCTCTCACTAGTTAGAACTTTAGTTGGTATTATGCTTATCGTATGTGTTCCTAGGGAAGAAATTTGACCATTTTTTAAAAGGGCAAAAGGTTAAATAATAGTGTATTATAATTTTACTAACTTACTAAAAATATTCAAAAAAATTTTGAAGTTACAAGTGTTTGTGTTTAAAACCAACATAAATTCTCTCCCTTTAGGTTTTCACTTTTCATACGTGGAGAGTTAATGATATTAGACATAGAGGAAAACATTTGCTTTCAAAAAAGTGTGTTTTAAACTAAAGTATTGCTTGCAAAATATGTGAGGAAACAGAAAATAGAAAATATACTAACCTAGGAATTGATCATGAAATCCTTAAGCCAAAAACTAGGAAATAACTACTGTGTTGCCAAGAACATTAATGCAATACAATTATCAATCATAAATTAATAAAATCAACCGGTCAATACAATATAACAAATCAATCAATCAGGTAATACAATCAATCAATCAATACAATATAACAAAAGAATACGTTGATAAATTTACAAAATTAGACAATTTGGGTACTTGACACCTCACATTTTTTGGGAGCAGATCGCATTTTTACTCACTTTTTATTACTTTCGCTTTTATCATTTTTATTTTTCTCTTCCCATCAATTATTCCTCTTACTCAAATTCTCTCATTACTTAGTGCTAATTTATCCTCCAATTTTTCATTTTTTCCTTCTCTTTTTATCTCATTACTTTTCCTTTGTTTTGTTACTTTTGCAAACTCTACAACATTTTGGTCATTCAAAGAACGCCTAATTTTTCCTTGTCTAAATAACCGCTCTTCTATGACACTAATAAACTATTGGGTACATCACTCTTGATTCGTGAAAGGTTATAGAAAAAGCCATTGTCATAAGTTCCATTTTTCCCAAATCATTTAGCGCTATTCATTTATTCCTCCCGTGAATTGCCATTTGCGTAAAAACATCCCCAAGACTCAAAAATCAAAACACTGCAACCCTAGCTTCTCTTCACCGCATTCAATAGCACTTTGATGTCGCCGCTTCACCACACCGCTCTCATGCTCTCCTTTCTTCAAACCCCAACTTAGAAACCATTAGAAACCCAAATCGCTTCTAATGCTCTTTGTTCTTCACTGCTCCTCTTCCTTTCTCCTCCGCTCATTTTCGAGCCATGCCTTGGGGGATCTAGAGAGAGAAACACAGAATTTTCTCAACTCGCGCTCCTCTTCAACACGTATAGTGAGATTCTACGAGATTTGATTTTCAATTTATTTATTTATCAATAGTTAAGTTTGTGCATTGCTTTCACCGTTCGTAGTAAATGTGAAATATTAGGGTTCATTGCTTTGTAATTTCCATGTCGTGGTTTACTTGATTCAATCTAGGATTTCTTGAAATAGGTTTGGGCTGTTTATGATACCATTTGCATTAGATTTAGGTTTTGTGAATGCGATTATGTTTTCTCTGTCATGTTTAGAATTGGCTTGTTTTAATGAAGTGCCGTGGTAAACGCTTGAACTCCTCCTTCTTCCTCTTTCAGTAGCAGCACTTGCTTGTTTGTTGTCGGTGCTATGCTAATTATATTCCTATCAATAGTTAAAGTTTGTATGTGTTGGTCTTCTTTTGGAAACGCACTTGAGACAATTGCTCTCATCATCCTCAAGACCAAATAATTGGAGAAACCTCAACCGTAAGTTCCTTTACAAGAGAAACATCTCAAAGTGCTCTCATATCTCAAATAGAACCTAAGAACATAAATGAAGCAATTGTTGGTGAATCTAGAATTGAAGCAATGCAAGAAGAGCTTGCTCAATTTGAGAAGAATGAGGTATGGAACTTAGTACCTTCTCCTCACATCAACTGCTGATGGTACTAAGTGGGTGTTCGTAAACAAAATGGATGAAAATGGTAAGGTGGTTAGGAATAAAGCAAGGTTAGTGGCTCAAGGTTACAATCAACGGGAAGGTATTGACTATGATGAAACCTTTGCTCCTGTTGCTAGATTAGAAGCTATTAGAATTCTTCTTGGTTATGCTGCTCACAAAGATTTCAAACTTTTTCAAATGGATGTGAAAAGTGCTTTTCTAAATGGTTTTCTAAATAAGGAAGTTTATGTGCATCAACCTCCTGGTTTTGTTGATGAGAAGCATCCAAATCATGTTTTCAAATTAACTAAGGCACTATATGGTCTCAAGCAAGCTCCTAGAGCTTGGTATGAAAGACTAAGTACCTTTCTTCTAAAAAATGGCTTCTCAAGAGGAAAATTGATGTCACACTTTTTACAAAATCTCTAAAAGATGAATTACTTATTGTTCAAATATATGTTGATGACATCATCTTTGGAGCCACAAATGAAAAGCTATGTAATGAATTTGGAAAGCTCATGATGAGTGATTTGAAATGAGCCTAATGGGTGAACTGAGATACTTTCTTGGTTTGCAAATAAAAACTTAAGAATGGTATTTTCATTTCCCAAGAGAAATACATCAAAGATCTACTTAAGAAGTACAAAATGAGTGATGAAAAAGCTATGGCAATCCCTATGCACCCTTCTCGCAAGTATCGAGAAGGATGAGAAAGGTAAACTGTGTCCGGGAAGGATTATAGAGGTATGATAGGTTCTCTATTGTATCTCACCGCAAGTAGACCAGGCAGAGTCTTCTCAGTAGGGTTGTGTGCAAGATTTCAATCGCTTCTAAGGAATCTCATCTATGTGTCAGAAAGAGATTTTTTAGATATCTTGTTGGTACACCTAACATCAAGCCAGGTACAAGAAAAGAACCCATTTTCACTTAATTGGGCATCGTGGATGCTAACTATGCTAAAGACAAAGTTGAAAGGAAAAGCACCAGTGGTTCATGTCAACTTCTTGGAGAATCACTTATCTCATGGTCATGTAGAAAGCAAAACACAATT
The DNA here is from genome assembly GCA_020916435.1 of Oxytropis ochrocephala. NCBI lineage: Eukaryota > Viridiplantae > Streptophyta > Magnoliopsida > Fabales > Fabaceae > Oxytropis > Oxytropis ochrocephala. Next base: position 73,993,802 of record CM037093.1, on the reverse strand, counting down.
GCCTTGTCAACCATGTAAGGCAGTATGTATCCGCAGCAGGTGTTGTTCTCGAGATAATTTGGATCAAAAATCAACTTGAGGACTACTCTCTAAGCTATCCGTATTCCTATCTTCTCGTGATAATACTAGTGCCATAAATTTGTCTAAAAATCCTATTCAACACTCAAGGTCTAAACACATTGATATTAAACATCATTTCATTAGAGATCATGTGCAAAAGAAGGATATAGAACTTGTTTTTGTTGACACTAAACATCAACTAGCCGACATTTTCACTAAAGCTCTTCTAGAAGAGAATTTTAGCTACATTAAAAGCACGTCACAGATATCATTGAAAACCCCTCTGATGAGAAGGGTTACGACCACCAACCTTCTCGAGCCTGAGAAGGATCATTTCCCAACCTTCACACTTTTGAGAAGGGTCAGTAGTTACTCTATGTCAGTTAAAATGAAAAAAATCCCAAAAAGATTTTATTTATTTCTTTTATGTTGAGTTGTGTGTTTGTTTATTGTTTTCTAGATAGATTTGTTGCCTTAAGTGGTGTGTTTACTTTTGTGCTTTTTAACTTAAAATAGTTTACTTAGGAAAAACCCAAAAATAGGTTTCTAGCTGTTTAACGGCTCTTCCCTTAGTGGTAACATGTCATTTCATTCAATCTTTTCCAAATGTTACACACATCAGTCAATGATGTTGTAACCGTTGGACAATAACCGTTTGAAAGTGATTAAAAACACTTACATTCTCTCCTCAATCACACACTCAACCGTTGAATGTAAACACTCCTCTTCCCTCTTCTTCTTCGAATGACACACACAAAGAACCCACAACCCACTTCAACCTACTCTGATTCCTCACGCGAATCTATCCATAGAATTCCCAACTTCATTCTTCTTGGTCCTCCTCAACCCATTTGTAACGTAAATCCTCTCAACTCAAGGCCCCGCAAAAATGAAGCATGCACCAAAGAAATCAAGAAGGTCTTCACGAATCATCCTCCAAGTCGCTGCTAAAAACACTTCGAACTCGATCCTAATGCCCCAATAGACTTGGAGAAGGATGAGAAAGTTTCCTCTCAAGCAACAGAGCAAATCGTTGCTTCTGAGAAGGTTTGCAGAGTAACCAAAGTCATCATCTAAGAAGGAAACCACTAAGGAAAAGGCCAAAATAGCAAGTCGTAAGAGTGCAAAATGAAGATGCCTAAGGGTGAGAAAGAAGATGTTGCAAAGGAAAAGCCATCACAAAGAACAAAGAGAAAGAAACTAGACATGAGTTATTGGAACAAAAGGCGGGTCTACTGAACCGACTACTTAATAAAAGAGATTGAGAAAATGGATGGAAGATCACTCCTTATCCGAGCTTCCGTAAATGAAAACACTTCATCAACCAAAATCCTTTGGTCTATAGAGATAAGGTAAGAGAATTTTATGCAAATGCTCAATACTCTCTAGACCCTCTTCAAGTCACCTCTGGATTGATGGTAGAGAGTTCAATATTTCTCCCTATAACCTTGGTCGACTTTAAGTATTCCAAGTGAGGGTATTAAGATATTTGAAGAGAATTGGTATAATGCACTAGGCATTTTGCGTCAGAACTCGTAACCATCCTTCTTAAGGACCCTTCTCTTGACATTTCTCGCTCCAAATCTCAAACCTATAGTAAGGCTCCTCCATCACATTAGTAGTCACACACTCTCTTACTAGTAAGGCAGAACTTTTGAGAAAGTTACTACAGTGATTGTATCATCCTGTATCTTCTCATGGAGAAGAAACCTTTGAGCCTTCCTTACCTCATGATTCACCACATGATAAATGCTATAAATGCCTAAGCAAACTCCAAAACTCCCTTCCATATGGCAAAATCCTAACCATTGTGTTCAACCATCATCTCTTTAGCTTTCCGAGAAAGAAGGAATTCATGAGTCTAAGCCATTCACCTCCAAAAATCCCAAGCTTATGAAATTAGGAGATGCCCCAATGGATGAGCAAAATGAGGGTAAGTCTAAGAAGCAGTAAGGTTGTGTTAAGATATTGGCAAGTGTACCAAATCGCAGTAAGTAATAAAACCGTAAGTACCTAATATCGCCCTCAAGGATCGAACTAAATTACTATTTACGCTAACAACGACTAATATGAACCAAATTTAAATAAGGGTTTGTTTGAAATGGTTTGAGCTATGAAGCTCTCTAAAGTAAGCAATAAAGTATTTTTGAGTTTTTCTAAATAATAGAACGAACGCGCTTAGGATAATACGATAGACAAACCGCTAGGATGAACTACTAGTAACTTCGCACCATTGTCGTGATTTGATTTGAAGGGTAAACTCTCTCTCTCTACTTTTTTGCTATCAATCCCTACTCATTCACTAATTTCTATTCCTAGGTTGATTAGTTCTTTGTCGATAGTTAGAACCCGTAATTCCTTAAGTGATTCTAACCACGACAAGCATTTACAACGAGGGTTGCAATATACAACAACCATAGATTATTCCTAAGCTATGAATCAAGGTATAGAATCTCAAACATTCAAAGATAAAACTTCCGTTTCATAATTCGAACAAACGATCATTGTATAAATTTCCCAACAATACAAAGCATTAAGCACACGTAAATTCTATACGCAAAATAGTAGAGAGTACGATATAAATAAATTCTAAATCATCGAAAATAGTGCTACATCACAATTAATCCATCCCTAACATGATGAGATTAGCTACACATGATAAAAAGAGAGAAAAAGGAGAATTACAAGTTGATGATGAAGATGAATGCATGAGAAGCCTCAATCCTTGTTCCCAAGTCTTGATTCTTCAATAGCCGCTCACTCCAATGAGTTCTCTTTCGCCTCGCTAGGGTTCCAATTGGCCCAAAAGTCCCGCCTCTCAAAAACGCGCTCGTGTGTTTTTACGTGTTTCAGCGCTTTTGCGCTTAAGTCACGCTCCCAAGCCGCCACTTACGCGCAATCGAGGACGCCATGCTGAATTCTTGCTTGCGCTTGCGCCTGCGCGCGCTAAATCGCAGTGCGCGCTAATTGGCGTGGACCTCTCGATTTCTCAGACTCCACTTGCGCCGACTTGCGCTCCCAGCCGCAACTCTGCGAATGCTTACTTCCTTATATTTTTTGAGTCCGCTTGCTTGCATTTCTTCGTTTCTTCAATTCCACCTAGTCCTCGGGCACAAAAACACCACAAAATCCAAAGATAAACACTGCAAAACAATTAAATCTCAAATAGAACAACTCATTAATATTCTCCTAACAAGTTCCATTCATTCATCAAATTATCAAGTAAAATTCTGCTTTTTCGCAGTTGAAAAACATCATGTGATGGGGATTCATCACAACCCCCAACTTGGACATTTGTTTGTCCTCAAGCAAAGACAAGACAAGGCAAAGACAAGACAATATCAACATCGATAACATGCAATCAATGGTGAGTCCCTTTCTAAACAAGACAATCCGAACAAGCAAAAGACAAGTTCGAGCAATGACTTTCGTGATCGTGGTCACTCAATTTTCAAATTTCACACGTGGTACTCTTACTAGCTTAATCTTGCTCAATTAGTGCGTGTGTGACACTTAACTCGGGCTTGGTCCATAGCTAGTTTCAAAATGTATTCACCTAAACTAGAGAGGTTTCCTTCCGAGAATGCCAAAGATGGTTCAAAATATAGGATAGATTAACGCTTCCACGTAAGGCTCGGCGGGCTTCAAGCACAACAAAGGGTCTTAAATAGGCATTTCACATTAGACCAGAGCACTAACTATTACCGCACACACATTCCACACGCAACACAACTACGCACATTTGTTTTTGGGCCGCAACCCCTTTCCTTACATTGGTGTTTGGATTTGATCCACATTTGCTTTGGGACATTGCAAAGCAATTTTCATTCTAAACAACACAACACGACATACACTTTAGCGCATCGGTAGACGCCACAAAGGTCGCACACACGCATTCGACACACACGGCGATACACTATAGCGTGCTTTGTAGACGCCACAAAGGTCCGCACACACACATTAACACACACGACATACACTATAACGCTATTTAGTAGACGTTACAAAGGTCGCACACACGCACTCCAATGCATTGATCATCCTACAACTCTCATGCCCACCTTAGTACAACCGATGCACCCCAATTTAGCTTCTACAACTACCCTAAATTTTTAGTAAAATTTTGGCGACTCCCATGGTCCACCACACTAGCTTAGCTTCCCACATCTCTAGGATCACTAAGTTCCACTGGTTAATTAGTGTTTTAAGTGTGGAAGCAAGATTGTACTAATTTGATCACCACAGGGGTATTATTCGCTCAATTCTCACCGAATCATCACAAAGTTTGCTCAACTGTCCTTTATTATAAAAAAAAATTAAACAGGAAATTCACCATATGATTGCATTCTATTCATGAAATCGACGATAGGTCCTCCCCACTTAAACACAAAGCAGTTGTCCTCACCGATTGATTTAGGGGAAGACCTATTTACAAAGACTAAGGCAAAACAAAAATAAAATTAAAAACGACAACTAACCTAAGAGAAAACATCAAAGTACACAATCAAATAATGCAAGATAAGTGGAAGGAGAGAAAATAACCATAGCGGTGAGTAGACTACTCAACCGCTGCAAGCAGAGTCCGACGGAGGTGATGAAAGATGTCAAGATCCGGATCCAATCGCCCTCCACTCGCATCGCTCACATTGCTTTGTATAGGCTCTCATCCCAAACTTGTGCTCCGCTGCCATTCTATATCGAGCTCGCCAAAGTCGCTTCTTTGTTTGTCTTTGTCATGCGCTCCCGGATAGCCGCCAAAGACATCCATTCTTGCCTACAAGTGTGTAAATGTGTCCTAGATGCACACTAACATACTAATCAAATAAAAATAATGCGAGAAAATAAAATAAACTCAAATAAGGTAAAATTAAAAGACACAGGGATAGAGAAAATTGGGTTGCCTCCCAATAAGCGCTTTCTTAACGCCACTAGCTTGACGCCGCAATTCTCTCCACAAGGTGGAATATATGACACGAAGAACACATCGCCCTTCTTCTTCCGCTTATGAGGTAGGAAATTCATGAACTTGAGGTAGAATTTCATATGCTTCCATATCCTCTCAAGGTGAAGGATGATGAACAAGGCATAGAAGGAGTCTAAATATCGATCAAGCTCTTCACTCCCATCTTCCTTGCTTCCCAAAAGATGAGAAGGGAAAATGATTTTGTTGGGTGATTTCTTGTTGGATTTCCATACCTTCCCAAGATTGAGAGTTTTTAGCTTCCTTCCGCACAAGAGGATCCCCTGCTCAATTCTCATTTCTTCCTCATCTTTCTTTTTCTCACATGATTCTTCTATTATTGATCCATTTTCTTCTTGTTCGATTTTTGAATAAGTGGTTGTTCATCTACTAACAGGTCATCTCGCTAACCAGGATATGATTTGTCAATAACTATCGACTGCTCCTCAAGAATTTTAGGTTCACAACCAAGGTAAAGACTCATCAAGGAGTACCCATTCCGTTCACAAGAGCAATACACAAGATCTTTCCCACAAAGATCACAATAGAGTATGTCTCACAATCGCCATTTAAATGTGATCCTCCACAACAACAACAAATAAGTGGATGAGTGTGGACTCCATGACTTACAAAGTATTCACCGGCTTTCATAGAATCAAGGGAGTAAAAGTGGTAAAAGGATAAAAAATATATGCATAAAGTAAAAAGAAACAACAAAACTAAAAACAAATTAAAGTATGTACGGGTTCAAATTAGTTGTTGCCTTCGAATTTACTAGTAATTGTAACTTCGATCCCCGGCAACGGCGCCAAAAACTTGTTAAGATATTGGCAAGTGTACCAAATCGTGCAAGTAATAAAACCGTGAAATACAGGAATATCGCCCTCAAGGATCGAACTAAATTACTAATTACGCTAACAACGACTAATATGAACCAAATTTAAATAAGGGTTTGTTTGAAATGGTTTGAGCTATGAAGCTCTAAAGTAAGCAGTAAAGTATTTTTTGAGTTTTTCTAAATAATAGAACGAGAACGCGTTTAGGATAATACGATAGACAAGTTCGCTAGTGGATGAACTACTAGTAACTTCGCACCATTGTCGTGATTTGATTTGAAGGGTAAACTCTCTCTTTACTTTTTTTTGCTATCAATCCCTACTCATTCACTAATTTCTATTCCTAGGTTGATTAGTTCTTTGTCGATAGTTAGAACCCGTAATTCCTTAAGTGATTCTAACCACGACAAGCATTTACAACGAGGGTTGCAATATACAACAACCATAGATTATTCCTAAGCTATGAATCGAAGGTATAGAATCTCAAACATTCAAAGATAAAACTTCCGCTTTCATAATTCGAACAAACGATCATTGTATAAATTTCCCAACAATACAAAGCATTAAGCACGTAAATTCTATACGCAAAATAGTAGAGAGTACGATATAAATAAATTCTAAACCATCAACAATAGTGCTACATCACAATTAATCCATCCCTAACATGATGAGATTAGCTACACATGATAAAAAGAGAGAAAAAGGAGAATTACAAGTTGATGATGAAGATGAATGCATGAGAAGCCTCAATCCTTGTTCCCAAGTCTTAATTCTTCAATAGCCGCTACCCAATGAGTTCTCTTTCGTCGCTAGGTTCCAATTGGCCCAAAAGTCCCCGCCTCCTCAAAAACGCGTCTCTCGTGTGTTTTTACGTGTTTCCAGCGTTTTTGCGCGCTTAAGTTGCGCTCGAGCGCCGCCACTTACGCGCAATCGAGGACGCCATGCTGAATTCTTGCGCTCGCTTGTTTGCGCGCAATCGGGCAGCTGGCGAATTGGCAGGACCTCTGATTTCCTGCACTCCACTTGCGCTCGACTTGCGCTCCCAGCTGCAACTTCTCGCGAATGCTTACTTCCTTATATTTTTTTGAGTCTGCTTGCTTGCATTTCTTCGTTCTTCAATTCCACCTAGTCCCTGGGCACAAAAACACCACAAAACCCAGCATAAACACTGCAAAACAATTAAATCTCAAATAGAACAACTCATTAATATTCTCCTAACAAGTTCCATTCATTCATCAAATTATTAAGTAAAATTCCCGTTTTTCGCAGTGAAAAACATCATGTGATGGGGATTCATCAGGTTGTCAAAGACATTGATGATGAAACTCTAGCTGAAGCTCTTAAGAGAGAGAAAAGGACAAAGAAGAAAAATGATCCTGCTAAGAGTTCTAAGAAGGTTGAAAAACTTAAGAAGGGTAAGGAAATAATGAAGGAGAAAGTAAAGGAAGATCAACCAACTGAGGAAGATTCCTCTAATTGGCTTGAGAAGAGTGCACAAGGCACCAGTGACACTGAAAGGACAATCACTGATGAGAAGAGTGTTTCTGCACACTGTATCTCCAAAGGCAGCAAGGCTCATTTGTCAAAGGTGTACACTAGAAGCAATACTTGAGGTGTCTTTAAGAAACTAGAACAAGAAGCAATAAGCACTTTGATTTAAAAGGTCAACAAACTTGCTACTGATAAGGAAATAGGCACACTAGAGAAGGATACTGGTGTTGAGAAGGTTGTGAAATTCTCAATGTAGAGTCTTCTGGTGAGAAAACAGTAGTGTTAGAGGTCAATGTGGATACTCCACAAGATGAGAAGTGTCTGAGAAGAGTGATACTCTGGAAAGGTCTAAGAAGAGTGGTAGTTCAGAAGAGTCTGAAAAGAGTGCTGCTCAAGAAGGATTTGAGCTAGGGAATGATGCTGATGATGAGAAAAGTGCACAAGCAGTGTCCTCTCAAGAGCAAAATGATGGCATTACCCTTACACAACCAAACCCTTTATCACCTCAGGGGGAGTTTATCATAAACTTTTCTCCTTCTTCAACCCAATCACCATTACCCCCTATGTTTCCAGACCAAATGCCAACCTTACCACCCTTCTCACCCTCACTTCACCTACCAAAAACCCAATCCATTCTTCACCCTACACAAATTTCCCCACCAACTGAACCTTCTCCCATTACAACCATCTCCAGAATCACTTCACACAACCTTGAATCCCTCCTAGCTGCCATTGACATTGGAACCAACCTATCTCCACTAAAAACCACCAACACCATCACCACTTCAAACCTAAACCAGTTTCTGAACCTCAACCAAACTCCTCAAACTGACTCACCTCAACCAATTTACCCTCCTTCCATTCCTCATACCATGCCATCTGATATGCCATCACAGTTTGGATCTCTTGGTTCAACTTTTGCTGCTCTAGGGGACCCTTCTGGCTCTGCCAAGGAGAAAAACACTCCTGAGAAGGGTACTACCACTGTCACAGAACAAACTGAAACTGTCAAAGCATCAACTGAATCACCCAGCTCTTCTGCCCTCTAGGAAAAGAGGATGTCTAATATGGAGAAAATGATGAAAAGAATGAAGGAGTTGTTGAAGAATGTGCTTCAAGGTCAAGCAATTATCCAACAAGGCCAAAGGGCCCAAGCTGCTAGGGATGAGAGCTATAGAAACTGGGTTTTGCAACAAGGGGTTACTGGTGTGGTGGAAAGTATGCAAGTATACATAGTCACACAAGTAATATAATGATAAGAAAGGTCGAACCCACAGGGATTATGTAATGTAAAGTTTTGTATAGTTCAGAGTGTACACTTAGTGTGTCTATACTATGCACAATTTGGTTGGAGTGTTCAGAGTGAGTAATAACAATATAAACAATTAAAATGTGTAAGGAATCGGTGAGATAAAGTAGTTGAGATGTTTTCACCAAGTAGTTTACTTCTAAGTGTTATAGTGGAGTATGCAGTATGGGAACATTGGATGCAGCTGCAATAGTGTGTGCTTTTCAGTCACTTTCTTCAGAATTTCATTACAAGCTTCCTATGTCTAGGCATGCTAAATAGGTTCACTCTTGTCTCTTAAGTACCCACTGTATCACCCTAAGAACTATGTTATCCTATGTCTAGGACTTAACATGGTTTTAACAAGCAATTCTTTACTAAAGCTAGTTTAATAAAGATGTTGTTACAAACACTCATTCTTATTAACTCTTGAGTTCATAAATGTAGCCCATGTCCACGCCACAAGTTTACCTATTCTAAACCAATTCCGGAATAAGTTTTGAAAGAAGTATTACACAAGAGTTAAAATGCATACACTACATAAACCATAATTACTTACTTAGAAGTTTACTACAAGGCTACAACATCTCAAATAAGGGAATTTAGCTCATATTACTCATGTTATAATAGAGAAAATCTGCAAAGAGCATAATCAAATGAGTAATATAGCAAAAGAACTTAAAAGGATAGAGATTACACGAATAGAAGATCCTTTGCATGAGTTTTTCCCAAGTTGAATTACAAGATGAGTTCCTTACACAAGTTTCCTTCAAGTAGAAGTGAAGGGAGTGGTTGTCAAGCACCTCCTTACCTTCCTTCTCTACAGAAACGTAAAGAAAAACTAAAACAAAACTAAAAATAAACTAAACTAAACTAAGTGATCCTTTAAGAAACAAATGAAGAAATACAGATGAAGGATGAAAGATGATTTGCAAGTGAAGATATGGCCTCTATTTATAGGCATAAAAGCTTTCCTCCCTTGAGGGGTTTCCTTTGGCGCGAAAGATCAACTGAGGGGATTAACCATGGTTTATTTCAGACAACCAATTAAGCAAGTGGCTCAGGTTTGGTCGCTTGCATGGAGAACACATGGGGAGGTCCAATGGAGAAGTGCCACATGTCTTTAGATAATGAGCCTTGCAACTTAATTTTTATGTTGATCGCCGAATTCTGCAAGTGGCTCTTCTCCAGGTGACTAGGCATAACGTCACAAATCAAGTGTGGAAGCATCAAAATGGTCCTTGGATGTTTTGGTACAAACCTTTGGTTTTTAGCGGTGTGTAGGTAGTGTTTCCACTCTTGGTATAGGAAGTGTTTCCACTCCTAGTGTTAGCAAGTGTATCCACTCCAAGTAGCCGTGACCTAACAAAACATCAAACCGAACAAGATATGTGTATTTTGCCTAGTTCAAAGATCCTAATCCTTTTGAATCCTTAAAATGTTGTTTCTTAATAAATAAGCTATATTTATATATAAATGTACTTGAAAATAAACAATAACCTAAGTTAAAATAGATGAATAACTCTATATAAAATAGAGTTATCAGTTACCAATCAACAATTTCCAAACCTAGGCCCCATAGAGCAAATCCCTGATGTTCCTAGACCTGCTACTTCCTCCTCCTAAGATGGGTCTTCCCCATCTATAGCAATCTTAATCTTTTCCTCTTTCTTCCTCAACCTTTACGATGTGTGACAAAAGGGGAGAAGAGTCTTGATTAAGTTATGGTCTTAGGATATTTTGTTGATGCTTTGTCTTAGCCAATATTTGTGCATTCAGGCACTTTACTTTTGTTTGATGAGAAGTAGACTTCTCTTTGTTTGCTTTTAAATTTCTAGGCCACAAGAACATACCAGAAATGTAATCATGTTAATGATTTTTTGATGAATTGAAATGAATGTTCTTGATTATGTTTTCTTGTATGTTATATTCGATTTATGCATATATTGAACATAACTTGAAACATCAAACTAACAAGCATAAATTTAGGGGGAGTAAAAAGAAAAATGCCTAGCCAAACTTATTTTTTTATGTTCTTCTATATTTTTAGTAAAAATCTAAATTTGACCTTAGTTTTTCAAAAATTCCTTGGCTTTAGCTAGCTTTTCCATCTAGCGTGGTTTTTTCAAAAACTCAATTTTTGTTGTGTCAAAGAAATTATAACATTGATCATTTCTAGAAAACAATGCTTTTTCTTATTCCTTTTCATCATTAAAACTTTGTCTCTTTTGATATACTTTTTGAAAATAATTTTTTAGAAAAACAATATGAATTGATCATGCTTCATATTCATTTAAGTCTAACATACATACGATGTACTTAATTTTTTTACTGTTAAAAACAATTTATCATGCTATTGCAAGCTTTGTTAAGTACATCTAGAAATACTTAAAACATACTAATATTGCATGTTCACATATTATTACTTAAATATTTCATATTCACGTAATACTACTCATATTTCTACTAAAACACACATAGCATATATCAGTATTCACATAGTGCATATTTAGTTTAAAACACATACTATTCTATACTATTCTCCACTCTCCCCCCCCCCCCCCAACTTAAATATGAGCAGTGTCCCTACTGCTCTAAGTTGAGTAAACAAGGGATCTAAAGATGGGAGATATAATCAAAAGTAGTTAAAAGTTAACACATAGTATTTGAACATATATTATAACATAATATTATAATCGAAACAACATAAAAAGTATCCTTTTACTTTTTTTCTTGATTCTGGATTGGATCTCATAGGGACATGTTTGGCCCTCATCTTCTTTGGGTTGGCTTTGGTAGCAAAGTGGCATCGGAAGTTGACACACAAGGATCCTCTACACTTGCTTCGTGGATTTCTCGCATGTGCGTGGACATTTGGTGTAGCCAATGTGGGAACTTCGTGTGTTGCCGGTGTAGGAACTTCGTGTGTTGGCACACCACTGCAGACCGGCGCTTTCTCACTTGTTGTTCAGTTCCTTTGGTTGTTGCTCTGCTACTTCCTCGCTTTATTTGTCTCCTTCAGGATTTTCCTTTTCAATTGCTCATTTTTCACGTAAATTGCTCCTTGACTCGCACACCATAGAGGAAGTCATGGTCCACATTTTCTTTGTTGGAGTTGGCTTCCTTTTGTAGCCTAACATCTCCTTCTTTTTATTTAAAGCTTTCAGACTTCATGAATTGTTGCTTCGGTGGTCTCCATCACCTTTGTTTTTGCTGTTTTTGCACTAGGTGTGGACACACCACTACTTTGGTGACAGATTTTTCTTGCTCTTCCATCATAGAATCTTTTGGCCTTCTTCTTTCTCAAAGCTCTTCAGTAAAGTACTGCAAATTTTCTTTCTCAAATTCAAAGTTAGTAGGCTCAATAGGTTCGTGGGAAGGGTGGGAGATTGCAGGATGGGATTTGTTCCCGGGTGCATTAGCAAATACGAGGATCGCAAGCAAGAATTGGACTCGCGCCCACCCCATCTCGACGCCCATACACGCCGCTTGAGCGCATTCTCGCCACGAAATCTTCGTGATAACGGTCGGACTCACGGTATATATACGCCATTCGCACATGGCATCGTGCACGTTCTCTAACCTTGTGCTATCCGCCCGAGCGACCTCTCACTAGATCGTCGGAGTGTCTTTGCGGTGTACCACCCGAGGTGCTCAACGCGTGAAGCCGGGACCGGTCCTTTCAACCCTCTCAACGATCGCCCATTAGACGAAGCAACAAACACTTCAACTCTTCATTGGTCAAGGTACGATCAATGGCGACCACGCTGGGAGGCCCGCGGCGCTATCCTACCTCTCTTATGGCTCCACGCGACCGCCCCGCACGCGGGCGCGCCGACTCAATCCTCCGGGCGTAACCAGCAGCAGAACCTCGAGGGCGTGGCCGCATACCACGAATCTCAAGGACTTCCACGACAAGAGCCTTTGATGCACAATCTGGCCGTGGACCGGCCATCCAGCCAGATCCATCCGTCCGTTCTCGAGACTTGCCGCCGAAGCCGATTGAAGCGGGCATCCAGAAACCTGCGCTGCATCATGTTACTCGCCGCTTTGCAGATCTTGCAAAACAAGAATCAGTGATCGCATCGAGATGCACTCATCTCCCCGCATGAAAGGGGTTCGATTCGCCGCCGCGCGGCGCGAAGACGGAGAACCTTCGCCTCGTCGCCGACCGGCACGAAGACACCGCTTCCTCCTCTCGAAGGAGCATTTCACGCCGCAGAGAGCACTACTCATCGTTCTCCGGCCGGAAGAAGCGGCGGCGCATAGGTCGCCGAAAGCAGAACGCGCGTGAGACGCCGCTCGATGTCCGGATGACTATGAATTCTAGCTACCGCCCCGACACCGGCCGCCGCCCACCGTGATACTCATCTAACGAGTCATCCGGTCACGTCGGCCGAGAAGCGTATCTTGGGATTTCGTGGAAGAGTCGGAAGAGTACGTAAATGGAAGAATTAGGGACGTTTCGATCGGCAGAGAGGCCAAAGCGAAGCGACCCGTAAGGCCTCCTCGCCTTCCGCCAACCGCCCATCCGGAGGATTCTATGGAATGTCCGCAACGAGGCATGCCTCGCAATGCAACCCTTCGGGTCGAACGGCATTCAGAATGAACATGGCCCGTTCTCCGGGGAGATCAGCGTTATAAGATTCCGAGAGATCTCCGCAAGCCGCCCAATCTCAACAAGTTTGTGGTACGAGGTGATCCGCATAAGCATCTCCGTTATTTCAATAATTACCGCACACAGGAATTGGGACCGACTATGAAATGCGTGCTTTTTCCCCAATCGTTGGACGGCCGAGCATTGGAATGGTGGGAGTCTTTGCGCCCAATACCATCTCCTCGTGGGACGACACTGATCGTAATATTCTTGTCTCACTACACCGCAAACCGCCGCCAATACACGGGTATGAAGAATACTTGGACTCTGTTGTTCAAGGAGATAATGAGACGTTGAGACAAGACATCGACCGCTTAACACCGAGGCCGAAGTCCGCTCGTGACTTGTCGACAAGGACAAGTTGAAATATCTCAAGCGTGGTATCCAACCGGACCACCGGTTCGTTGAAGAGTTTACATTGAATCATTACCAAGATCTCGCCACTTCCTAACGAGGCTAACGCCCACATGCGATGTATGAAGAAACTCGCAAGAAGAAAGGCCGCCCGCGCACGACCTAAAGAAGAAAAAACAAAAGCCGCCAAAGGGCACGAAGGTCGCCGCGACAATCGGCCCGACTTTCGAGACAAAAAGTTTGATCATCGCACTCGACTCAACACCTCCATTGCGCAGATTTACGCCGAGTGTCGAATAATGAGTTTGTGGGAGTTAAGCGGCCGAACCACTCGTGCTCAAGAAGGGGCACGACCGACCAAAAGATATTGCCGTTACCACAAGAGCAAGCGGTCATGATACTAACGATCGCATGGCCTCAAGGATGATATTGAAGAGCTTATTCGTAAAGGCAAGTTGGGAAAGTATGTGAGGTCGGAGGAAGGCGACCGACCTCAAGCAAGTTCGAAAGAAGCCGATCCAGACAGAGGAAAGGGCCTCTCGCCATAGAGGCACCCAAAACAAGGATCGATCCAAGATCGTGACACTCCTCGGCAGCCCGCAGGCCGTAATGTTGCGATGGTTATTCATGGTGGAAACCCCGGATCGCAGGAGTCTAATAAAGCCACTAAGAGAAAGTGGGACGAATTGTTAATGGTCGCATCCACCTCAAAGACCACCACCGGCCTCGAAAGCGCACCTCCCATCTCGCTCGATGATAGCGACTTTATACGACGGCAAGCCTAATAGCTATGTTCCATTAGTAATCGTGAGTCATTATGGCAAACACGTAATGCGCAGAATCCGGTCGATCAAGGTAGCTCGGCCGATATCATGTTTGAAGGCTTGATCGACAAAATAAAGGTCGATCGGGCGAGATAATTCCCCGTGCCGAGCCTACTCCTCTAACAGTTTCAATGGGGTGACGACCATCCGCTGGGAACGATCGAGCCGCCGGTCACGTTTGGTGACGACAATGGGGATAGTACTCAGACAGACTCGGCCAGACGACGGCGCTCCTTGTACTCCCCTCAAATCCTCGCTATCAATGTATTATTGGTAGGCCGACTTTGGGTAAGCTAGAGGTCGTTACATCGACGGTGCATCTAAAAATGAAATTCTATAGCAAGGACGACCAAGTAGTTACCCCCGGCGCCGACCTAGAATCGCGAAGAAGAAGCCACGCCTATACCAAGAAATATGTGACGAGGTAGATCGTGGCCCGAACGCTCGAGCACTAAAGTGAAGGCCATCAAGTCAATGTCGCCGATTTGGACGCCGGTATGATCCGCATAGCGACCCGGCAGGACGGTGATGACGCTTTTGGCTCGAGAACCAAAAAAACAGCCGATAAGACAGGAGCCTCACGGAGAGTTGGTAGATGTTCAATTGGGCGACGACCCATCCAAAACGGTGAAGCCTCGGTAACGACCTACCGAGCAAGTGAAGCAAGACCTTGTGCAATGCTTCGAGAGACTCACGCCGACTGCTCGCATGGCGTGCATCGACATGCCCGGCATTCCTATCGGTAGCCTCGCCATCAACTTTCGGTCGATGAAGGGATCAAGCCGGCCGCTCAAAGAAGACGACTCGTAACGAGGAAAATCTCAAGCCGCCGCAAAGGCCGCTGAGGACCTCATAAAGGCCAATTTTATAGAAGAGATCAAATACACGCACCGCTATCCAACGCCGTGCTAGTTAAGAAGAAGAATGGAAAGTGGAGGATGTGTGTGGACTATATCGATCTAAATAAGGCATGCCCGAAGGATGCCTTCCCCGCCTAACATTGACAAGGCGGGTCGATGGGGCTTCGCTACAACCATCGCCGCTTCGGATGCTTACTCGATACAATCAGATCACGATATCCGCCCGATCGCACAAGACACCTTCATGACCGATCGGGAAATTTTCAAGATAAGGTGATGCCCCTTCGAAAAAACGCACTGGAGCGACCTACCGGCGGATGATGAACAAGATTTTAAAAGACAGACGGTCGCATCTCGCAGGTATATCGGACGACATGATCATTAAAAGTGTAACCCACCCGCATCACGTGAGCGACCTCGAGAAATATTTGAAGAAGCTAGGAGGAACTCGCTTAGACTTAATCTCGAAAAGTGTACCTTTGGGGTGAGGGCGGCAGATTCTTGGGTTTTCACCGACCGAAAGAGGATAGAAGCAAACCCCGAAAAGTGTATGGCGGCGCCGATATGAGGCCGCCCACATCGAAAAAAAAAGAAATACAACAACTCAATGGTATGGTGGCCGCTCTATCCGTGTTCATCCCCAAAGCGGCCGCAAGTCGCCTCAATCGCTTAGATCGGCCAAGAAAGAAGTGGATTTTGAGTGGACCGAGCAATGCCGCCAGCGTTGGACTAATTAAAGCAAGCCTTGGTTAGCCCGCCGATCATGACCAAGCCGCACGGGCGAGACGTTATATCTCGCATTGCTGGCCATCACGTAAGTTCTCGCTGGCCGCTGCTAGTTAGAGAGAACGAGCTAAAGCGTAATCCGGCCTTAGGGGTCAAAAACGCTTCACCCTGGCCGAGCACCTCAGACTAACGCCAAGCCGGGCGCCAACAGAGTTATCTTACGTGGTTTAAAGCGTAAGATCGATGAAGCGAAAGGGAATCGGGTCAAGAGTCGCATCGTTTCGTGGCCTACAGGGGCGACCCTCATTCATCGGCCGGGAGTCGCTTCTTCCGATTGGTCACGGATCGATGATCTTCGTGATACCCATAGAAATGGGCGAGTTGAATTCGAGGACTTCAAACCCCTGCGATGGTTGACAACGACCGGCTATCCGAGAAGAGCCGGACTTAATTGAAGAATCTGCGCACCCAAGCTTCGCTAAGAGAGCAATTGATCAAACAGAAGGTCGCAGCCAGGTACAACGCTCGAGTTCAAAAGAGGGAGCAGGGCTCCTTCAAAATGCAGAAGACTCATCATCGATTCTTCAAGGCTTTCCAAGAGTCGCTCGGCGCGGCCCGGAGAGGCCACTACTCGGGTCGCTCCAACCAAGGAGGCCGGGATGGCCATTTCTGAGATCCAGCCAGATGGGATGCTCGGTCCCCCATTCTTCCCAATCATGTGGAACGAAGCCCACTTCTTCAGGAGGTCGGGCGATTACATTTACTCACAAAGATCCGGGAGGCCGACACGAGTCTTTGGAGATGATTAAAGCGTGGCGAGCATGATGCGCCTGCATCCTAAAGGCGACATACCTGCCGACCCTTCGCCTTGTCTGGCGAAAAACCGAGGCCGAGATTGGTCCGCTTTTGAACTTTTCTTTATATTCTCTGCGTGAGGCCTTGTCAATATGTTATTCTAACCCATAGCTCGTTATTTGAACTTTTTCTTTATATTCTTTATAGCGTAAATGACTCCTACCCGTAAGATCAAGCCGAACGACCGGATCTTGCACGTAGATGGGTCGCCTAATAGCAAGGGAGTGGAGCCGGGCCGCCTAATATCGAGAATTGAAGGCCTTCTTTGTGGAAGTCTCTTTAACCTTTGCGCTCCACACTTCAAACAACCAGCCGAATATGAGGCGTGTATAGCCTACCGCGTACCGCCAGAGACTTCAATGTTGACCGAGTTGAACTCAGATCGATTCCCTACTCGTAGTCTCGCAGATCAAAGAATTATATGATGCTAAAGACGACGCGTCTTTGAAAAGTTATCTAGCAAGAGTGAGAGAATCGCTTCAAACAATTCGACCGAGCCGTGGTGCATGTGCCTCGAACCGAAAACGCTCGAGCAGATATTCTATCAAAGCCGCAAGTACCAAGACTCCGTGCAATCATAGAAGTGTGATTCAAGAAACATTAAATCGGCCGAGCGCTTTCACCAAGCCAAGTCAATCGCTGGTCGTTACGGTGTCAAAGACGGATTGATCGATCGCCCCATCCTAAGGTACATTGTCAAGGAGAGGAGCCGAACGATCCAAAGCAAGCTAAGTTGGTCGACTCAGAGCGACCAAATACTCTGTTATAGAAGGAAAGTTTATGCGTAAGAGGATTCTCCTCTCCATTGTTAAGTGTGTTCTACGCGGGCACGGCCACCACGTGGCTTTGAGGATATTCATGAAGGTGTTTGTGGAGTCACCAGGCGCCGCTCCATAGCTAAGAAGGCTCTCGTGGTGGCGGCTACTATTGGCCGACCATGGACGAGGATGCCAAGAAACTCGCCCGTAAGTGCAAGAAATGCCAAGTGCATGCGGATGTCCACATTGCACCTTCCTCGTAATTACAAAGTCTTGTCTCACCTTGGCCGCTCGCCTCGTGGGGCATGGATCTTCTAGGCCCGTTTCCACCGCTCCAGCCGGTTCAAATTCTTGATCGTGGCGGAGATTACTTTACTAAGTGGATCGAGGCCGAGCGTGGCGACAATCACATCGGCCAAAGTCAAGAAGTTCTTCTGACGGTGTGTACTAGCCCGCTTTGGGATCCCCAAGCAATTAATAATGCATAACGGCACCCGGTTCACGCAGACAAGAGATTCAGAGAAATGTTGGTCGGCTTAGGGTCAAACAGCGGCGTTTCACCTCGGCCGAGCACCTCGCACTAACCGCCAAGCCGGCGCCAAGCGAGTTATCTTACGTGGTTTAAAGCGTAAGACCGGATGAAGCGAAGTGGAACTGGTCGAAGAGTCGCATCTGTTTCGTGGGGCCTACTGGGACGACACCCTCATTCATCGACCGGGAGTCGCCTTCCGATTGGTCTACGGATCGATGTCGTGATACCCATAGAAATGGGCGAGTTGAATCGAGGACTTCAAACCCCTACGTTGGTCGACAACGCATCGGCTATCCGAGAAGAGTGGACTTAATTGAAGAATCTGCGCACCCAAGCTTCGCTAAGAGAGCAATTGATCAAAACGTAAGGTCGCAGCCGTGTACAACGCCGAGTTCAAAAGAGGGAGCAGGCTCCTTCAAAATGCGTAAGACTCATCATCGATTCTTCAAGGCTTTCCAAGAGTCGCTCGGCGCGGCCCGGAGAGGCCACTACTTCGGTCGTTCCAACCAAGGAGGCCGGGATGGCCATTTCGAGATCCGGCCAGATGGGATGCTCGGTCCCCATTCTTCCCAATCATGTGGAACGGCCCACTTCTTCAGGAGGTCGAGCGATTACATTTACTCACAAAGATCTCTGGGAGGCCGACCGAGTCTTTGGAGATGATTAAAGCAATTGGCGAGCATGATGCGCCCAGATCCTAAAGGCGACATACCTTGCCGAACCCTTCTCGTCTTGCAACGTAAGGCGAAAAACCGGAGGCCGAGATTGGTCCGCTTTGAACTTTTCTTTATATTCTTGCCGTAGGCCTTGTCAATATGTTATTCTAACCCATAGCTCGTTATTTGAACTTTTTCTTTATATTCTTTATAGCAGAAATGACTCCTACTCCAGAAGATCAAGCTCGAACGACCTGGATCTTGCACGTAGATGGGTCGCCTAATAGCAAGGGAGTGGGGCCGCCTAACATCGAGAATTCGTAAGGCCTTCTTTGTGGAAGTCTCTTTAACCTTTGCGCTCCACACTTCAAACAACCAGCCGAATACGAGGCGTGTATAGCCTACCGCACTCGCCAGAGACTTCAATGTTGACCGAGTTGAACTCAGATCAGATTCCCTACTCGTAGTCTCGCAGATCAAAGAATTATATGATGCTAAAGACGACGTGCTGAAAAGTTATCTAGCAAGAGTGAGAGATCGCTCAAACATTCGACCGAGCCGGCAGTGGTGCATGTGCCTCGAACCGAAAAACGCTCGAGCAGATATTCTATCAAAGCCGGCAAGTACCAAGACTCGTGCAATCATAGAAGTGTGATTCAAGAAACATTAAATCGGCCGAGCGCTTCGACCAAGCCAAGTCAATCGCTGGCCGCTCGTGTCAAGACGGATTCAGTTGATCGGATCGCCCCATCCTAAGGTACATTGTCGAAGCGAGAGGAGCCGAACGATCCAAAGCAAGCTAAGTTGGTCGACTCAGAGCGACCAAATACTCGGTTATAGAAGGAAAGTTATGCTGTAAGAGGATTCTCCTCTCCATTGTTAAGGTGTCTTTACGTCGGTCGAAGCCACCATGTGCCGAGGATATTCATGAAGGTGTTTGTGGGAGTCACCGTGGCGCCGCTCCATAGCTAAGAAGGCTCTCGTGGCCGGCTACTATTGGCCGACCATGGACGAGGATGCCAAGAAACTCGCCCGTAGTGCAAGAAATGCCAAGTGCATGCGATGTCCACATTGCACCTTCCTCGTAATTACAAAGTCTTGTCTCACCTTGGCCGCTCACTGGTGGGGCATGGATCTTCTAGGCCCGCTTTCCACCGCCTGTGCCGCTTCAAATTCTTGATCGTGGCAAGAGATTACTTTACTAAGTGGATCGAGGCCGAAGCATTGGCGACAATCACATCGCCAAAGTCGCAAGTTCTTCTGGACGGTGTGTACTAGCCCGCTTTGGGATCCCCAAAGAATTAATAATGCATAAGCCGCACCCGGTTCTGAGACAAGAGATTCGAGAAATGTTGGTCGGCCAGGGTCAAACAGCGCTTTCACCTCGGCCGAGCACTCGCACTAACGCCAAGTCGGGCGCCAACAGAGTTATCTTACGTGGTTTAAAGCGTAAGACCGATGAAGCGAAAGCGGAATCGGGTCAAGAGTCGCGGTCCGCTTCAGGCCTACAGGACGACCCTCATTCATCGATCGGAGTCGCCTCTTCCGATTGGTCTACGGATCGATCTTCGTGATACCCATAGAAATGGGCGAGTTGAATTGGAGGACTTCAAACCCCTACACGGTGGTTGACAACGACCGGCTATCCGAGAAGAGCTGGACTTAATTGAAGAATCGGCGCACCCAAGCTTCGCTAAGAGAGCAATTGATCAAACAGTAAGGTCGCAGCCGTGTACAACGCCGAGTTCAAAAGAGGGAATTTTTGGCCGCCACCGTTTCTAAGACGGGCCGACGGGAAACAAGAATGCACGCAAGCGGAAGTCGGGCGCCAAATTGGGAAGGTCCGTGACGAGTCATCACGAAGACCGGCAAGGGGCATACGAGCCGCAAACCATGAATGGGGCGACTATCCCGAGAACATGGAATGCAGAAAAACTTAGGAAGTATTACGCTTGAATGTAACCAAGGATCCGAATGTAATAACGACCGATCTATTAATGAAAAAGCAGCAGCGCTTTTTCCCACCGGGTTTTTTACGGAGGAGCGATCGCAAGAATGTATGACCGGCCGCTTCAAGATTGCCCGTGGCAAAGGAGCGATCAAGACTTATCGAAGTTGCCGAGATCGTCAAACGATCTAAACCGAAGCGACCGCGTAAACGGTCCCAACCGAGTGCCATCGAATGGCCCGCGGTTAAAACCGCGAAACCTTAGATCGTCAAACGACCGGGTCGAGCGATCCGCTTTAAACGGTCCCAACCGAGCGCCATCGAAAATGGCCCAACAACACTAGGTCGTCGAAACGATCTACATCGAGTGCCATCGAAAATGGCCCATAAGTTAAATGACCCATCGCGGTAGGCCGTCGAAAACGATCTACTTAAATGCCATCGAAAGGGCTGATCGAAGGTCGCCGAGCGATCCTAGGCCCCGTTGGAATATTAACTTATCAAAGAATGGATGCTTCCGAAATAAGCACGAATGACGACCGAACGGTCTTAAAGCTCAAAGACTTAAAGAAAAATAAACATACGAGGCGCAAAGAAAAGCGACCGACAACGAGCGCTATCGAAGTAGCACGAAACGGCCGCCGAGCGACCCACAAGTTAAAGATGAATAAGGCGAATAAATGCAAGAAGTACGCAGACATAGCAATATAAATTCGAACGGGCATAATTGAAAGCAAGTAAAGATTGTCATTACAAATATGGGGACGCCCGCCGGCCGAGCGCCACGACTAAAAACCGCACGGGCGCGAAAAATTGTCGTGCCGAAGGCAAGTTACAAAGTTACACCGCCGCGCGCTTCAAAAGAGAATGGTGGTCGGGCGAATGACGTTGTTCTCGCTCGTCATATTCTCGCAGCAACATGATCTTGTTATTTTCGACGTAGTGCATGGGCCTCGATCATCTTGTCATCGAAATTGATCTCGCAGATCGGCATTCAACACCGCGCCGCCAAGAGCGTTGTAAAATTGCTCGATTGCAGCCTCTCCGACCGCCTTGGCCACCACTTGATCTTCGCCGCAGCTCGGCGTTACGGCCTCCAACCCGCGCCTTCTTTCTCGACGGACTCAAGATCAAGATCGGGCCAGATCGTTTACCGCCGGGCAAGCTCTTGTTCCTCTTTGACACCGCCCGGTCTTCCTCCCCGTTTGAGGGCCTCCTTCTTCGATGGAGGAGCTTGTCATATTTCGCTGCGCCTCTACCAAAGCCTTGCCCTTCCTCGCGAAATTCGTGTCGAAGATTGGTTAGTCGGTCGAACAAAGATAAGAAGGAAATTACAAGACTAAGAAAGTAAAGTTACCATCGATTCGGCCACCCGGCTCGGCCATGACTTTATCGATTTCATACAGAGAAGCGCAGAGCGCCACGGGCTTCTTCGGTACTCCTCCGGATCGGCCGCACTCCAAGCTTTCGAGTGAATGATGGGAACCTCCTCCGCTGCGTGAGCCGGACCCGAACGCCACGCTTGGCCCGCTTGGGTGAGCGATCGCAAGATCGGGAGGAGGCGACCGAGGCTCGCCGACCGGCTTCTTCACTTGGCTCTTGGGGGTATGAGGACTTTGGAGGAAGGTTCAGATTATCCCCGACCGAGAAGAACCAGTCCCTTAGCCCCTCCTTCAGCTTGGAGATCGGAGGCGAAAGCGTGTTCCGATTTTCTAGGACATCCTTTCTCGCAAAATAACGAGCTATGGGTTAGAATAACATATTGACAAGGCCTACGGCAAGAATATAAAGAAAAAGTTCAAAGGCGGACCAATCTCGGCCTCCAGTTTTCGCCCGTACAAGACGAAGAATTCGGCAAGGTATGTCGCCTTTAGGATCTGGGGCGCATCATGCTCTTGGCGCTTAATCATCTCCAAAGACTCTGTGTCGGCCTCCCCGAGATCTTTGTGAGTAAATGTAATCTTGGCCTCCGAAGAAGTGGGCTTGTTCCACATGATTGGGAAGAATGGGGACCGAGCATCCCATCCGGGCCGATCTCGTAAATGGCCATCCCGCCTCCTTGGTTGGAACGACCTGTAAGTAGTGGCCTCTCCAGAGCCGCATGCAGCGACTCTTGGAAAGCCTTGAAGAATCGATGATGAGTCTTCGCATTTTGAAGGAGACCGCTCCTCTTCTCTTTGTTTGCTTTCTCCCCGAGCCACCGAGCTCAAAGAGGGTGAAGAAGAGCATGATCGACACCTACCGACCAAGCTTGGTTAGCAAGACTTCAAAGGTTTTGAGAAACGCCCATGCGTTCGGATGGAGCCGAGAGGGGCAACCCCAATATGACGCGCAGACGCCCCGTTGGAACTCAGTGAAAGGAGGAACGATCTTCATTTTCTCGACCACGATCCGGTACATGGTGAATTTCAGAAACTGGGAGTAAGTGGCAATATCTTGG
The DNA here is from genome assembly GCA_020916435.1 of Oxytropis ochrocephala. NCBI lineage: Eukaryota > Viridiplantae > Streptophyta > Magnoliopsida > Fabales > Fabaceae > Oxytropis > Oxytropis ochrocephala. Next base: position 73,970,557 of record CM037093.1, on the reverse strand, counting down.
CCGTCTTTCATACCCCTCACTCTCCAGCCTGGTGAGTCGGCGAAATAACGCTCAATGTCAGGCAAGGCGTAATGATCGACCGTCAGCATACTCCTGTGCGCCCGAAGAGTGTCGGAGACCCAAGACATATCAGAGGGATCTCGGGCTATATCCGGCTGAACATCGGCCGCTTCTTCATTCGACACTCCTTCGTTGTTGGCCTCCTGGCCTGAGAAGCTAGCAGCGGGCTGGACGATCTGTTCATCAGCCGCTTCACCTCGGCCGTCTCCGGCATCGGGCATAGCCTCGTCCTCGACCTGGACGGCTCTCGGTTCCTCATCATCATCCAGGTCGATCACCTCGACATACTCATCTTGTTCAGCGCCGGGGGCATCGACCGACGGTGGTGTAGAGTTACTCGACCGAACGGTAGAGAGTGAATGTAAGAGTGGGAGCTAGAGTTGGTCTTTGCCGCCGAGAAGTACCGCTCAAGAATCGGCATTCTTGTCATCCAAGGCGACATAGAGTCCGCCTCGTGGGCATTGGGCTCGCCCGGCCTCGACATATATGTGGCGAAGGATCGGGGCGGTTTTTCCGAATACGGCGATTAATTTTGTCCGTGGCATACACACACTGTGATAAAGGGATCGAGTCAGTCGATCGAGCGGCAGCACTCATGAGAGGGGCGAGGTGGCCATCCTCGACCGACACCCCCTATCACGAGGCGTGGAAAAGCACGAAATACTTTAAAGAAAAAACTCAAGTTTAAAAGAGTAAAAGGGAGCGGTCGACTCGTACCTTAAGCAGGTGTTGAAGATCGGTCGCGAGCAAACAGAAGCAGCTACAGATGCGAGTCGGCGGCAGACGAATCGGTCGCTGGCAGAGCAAATCAGGAAAGTGTGAGATATGAACTCGTCTGAAGGGGTATTTATAGTGAAGACCCATGGCGCGGCGGGACCGGAGAGGCGGCGTCGCAACGTTTCACCTTCTCGCCAATGGTTGTCTCCAGACAACCTCGGAAACACCAAACGTCACGTCTTAAATGTCAGGAAAAACCAACCGTCGCGACAGCACGGCCGATGGTTGACTAGCGGTCGACGCCGCCCTACAGAGAAAGCGAACGGCCGCGCCCGTTTCTTCAAGAGAACACTCCTGGGGGCATCGATTCAAGCCTCAGCCCGCTCTTAAGCGACCTAGGCTTGGGGGCAATCGTTCTCGGGTGTATTAGCAAATACGAGGATCGCCAGCGGCAATTGGACTGCGGCCCGGACCCATCTCGATCGGCCCATACACGCCGCTTGAGCGCAATTCGCCGCCGGCGAAATCTTCGTGATAACGGTCGGACCTCACAGTATATATACGCCATTCGCACATGGCATCGGACGCGCTCTAACCTTGTGCTATCTCTGCCCGAGCGACCTCTCACTAGATCGTCGGAGTGTCTTTGCAGGTACCACCCGAGGTGCTCAACGCGTGAAGCCAGGACCGGTCCTTTCAACCCTCTCAACGACCGGCCCATTAGACGAAGCAACAAACACTTCAACTCTTCATTGGTCAAGGTACGATCAGGATTGATGTATCTTCTTCTGTGACTTGTTTTGGATTTTCATTTTGGGGAGTATTTTCTGGTGGAGGGGTGGGTTATTTTTGTGGTGAAGTTTGAACTTGTGGTGATGTTGGTGTAGGTTAATGGTGAGTGGTGGGGGATTTTTGTGGTGGTGGGGATGGAATGTTGGTTTGTGATGGCGGTGATTGTGTTTGTGGTTGATTAGTAGACTTCTTCTTGATTTCGTACTTCTTCCTAGCACTAGCCTCCATGTTATTACTTCCATTTTCATCTTCACTATCACTAGCCTCCAATGACTTAGACTCATCCTCCTCTACATCCTTTTCAATATCCTTCACAACTTGTCTTGCCTCTTCATCTTCCTCAGTGTCTTCCTCACTCAATTCTTCAATTTCTTCCTCCACTCTTGGCTTCTTTCCCTTCTTATCTTTCTGAGTATCTCTCTTTCTCTTTGCTCTCCTCTCATTTTCTACTGCTATCTCTACCTGCTCTTCCTTCTCTTCTTCTTCTTCTACATCCTCAATGATCCAATCAGGGAATACTGGGGTTTCTACTTCTTCGCAGGGTCATCTAACTTCACTTTCAACCAATCATGCTGCTCTCTTTGAAATTTCCATACTGCCTGGAGTTTCTGCATCAGGTGTTCCAACATCTCCTGCTCTGCAGTATTTCTAATTCTAGCAGACCTTATTCTTTCTTTCACCTCTGCTGATAAACCACTAGGGGGTGTTTTCCTATAGATCTTCTCTAACTCAGTTGCCACTACCCCTTGTTTTTGACATAGTTCAGTGATTAAGCAAGGGAAGTACAAAAGCCAGAAGTCTTGGTTTGACACTCTAAGATTTCATTGGTGATCAATTTTCCTATGTTAACATAATCTTCACATAGAAATGAATCAATGAGAATCAATCTATCTTTGGATAATGTGGATGTGTGTGAGGTGGGGAGAATAGATGTAGCAATAAATAGGTGCCAGTTACCTAGCTCAGGAACTAAGTCACCAGTTTTAAGCTTAAATTATGTGTTGGTAAATTTCTCCCATTAATATCAAAAAATAAAAAAATAAAAAAAAAATTCTCCCATTGAGACCCCTCTACTGCTATTCTTTCTTTGATTTTAGCCATCTGTTTCTTACCATAGGTTTCTAATTTCTTATCATACTTATTGCCATGGTAGTTCAGATCATAGTGTTTATTGATTCTAGCAGGGTCAAAGAAAACTTTTTTACCTCTAACCTTTGAAAAGAAGATTGTGCCTCCTCTGGTGTTCTGAATTCCAGAATAGAATTCTCGAACCAACTGCTCCAAGTAGTATGCTCTGGTTTGCACAAATCTCTCCCAATGTAGATTGTTGACTGTGGAGAGGAATGAATGAGAGGGTTAGTTGAAACTAGCTGTTAGGGTTATGTGGATTGACATGCAAGCCAACACGTGTGATACTTAGCCTTAACAGCGCATCATCCTTTCTTTTAAGCATAATTTCCTACAAATTTGCTGAGTTGGCAAGTGAATCTTGTTACTTAAGTCTTTTCTTCATTTTGCTAAGATATGAACACCAGTGTGGGCAGTGTGGCAACATTAGGTGTGGAAACACTGGCAACTCTGTTGTCCTGTTTTTCTACAAAACACACAAAACATTAAATTGTACAAAATAAAGATATTAACTATTTAAAATGATGGGTTGCCTCCCTCAAGCGCTTGTTTTAAGAGTCTTACAGCCTGACTATCTCCTTGTGTTAGAGATTTTCAAAATGAGTGGTGATCTATCTCTCACCACATGCTCTCCATAATACATTTTTACTCTTTGGCCATTGACTTTGAAAGTGGTATCAGTGGCTACATCATATAAATCAACTGCACCATGGGGGTAAATTTTGACTAGTTGGAATGGTCCTGACCATCTTGATCTTAATTTTTCAAGGAATAACTTCAACCTTGAATTATACAGTAGAACCATTTCTCCTTCTTTAAGTTCTCTCCTTTGGATTTTTTTGTCATGCCATTCTTTGGTTTTTGCTTTATAAATCTCTGCATTCTCATAGGATAATTGCCTAAATTCTTCTAATTCATTAAGCTCAAAAAACCTTTGTTCACTTGCCTTTTTGAGATCAAAATTTAACTTTTTGATAGCCCAATATGACTTGTTCTCTAATTCAACAGGGAGATGACATGCCTTGCCATAAACTAACCTATAGAGGGACATACCTAATGGAGTTTTAAATGCAGTTCTATATGCCCATAATGCTTCATCTAAGTGTAATAACCAATCTTTCCTATTTGGTCCAACCATTTTCTCAAGCATTCTTTTTATTTCCCTATTTGAAAGTTCAGCTTGTCCACTAGTTTGGGGATGATAGGCAGTAGCAATCTTGTGTTTTACTCCATATGTTGCAAGAAGATTTTCAATGAGTTTATTGCAAAAATGTGAGCCTTCATCATTGATGATTGCTCTTGGAGTGCCAAACCTTGAAAAAATATTTTAATGAAGAAATTTGCTAACTGATTTGGCATCATTATTTGGGAGTGCTACAGCCTCAACCCATTTAGACGCATAGTCTACAACTACTAATATGTACTCATTGCCAAAAGAAGGTGGAAAAGGACCCATGAAATCCATGCCCCAAACATCAAAAAGTTCTATTTCTAGAATATTAGTCCTAGGTGGAAATGGATATAGTTAGTTATAGGCCATTTTGGATATATTGTGGTATGTTTGATGTTTTTGTTCAGTGCAGTCTCAATGATGTCTGCATCAATGCTCCTGCACTGATCCTGCATCAATTCTGCGCAACTTGGTGAATAAGCAGCCTGTTTCATATGCATCCACATGCAATGTGATGACCTCCTACTTGCTTCCCTGATGCCATCCAACAATGTATAGTAGGCGCCTACCATTCACACATAGCTATAGGCATAGCTTTGAAGAGTCATCAACATAGGGACACTTGTTCTAACACCATGGAACCACCCTATATGATTAAGTCAAAGATTGCAACATGGATAAACCTCTGGAAAGCAACTACAGCTATCATCCACTCAAGATGACTTCAACATGAAGGAAGGAAGCACCTCACTTGAAGGCTATAAAAGGACCTCACATCTTCATTTGGAAATATATCACAATCCATAAGTTAGATCAAAATTTCAATATACATAGTTAGTTTTTATATTTTTAGAGGAAGAGGAAGGAATTGACAAATCCTCCTTTACTCATTTTCATAGTGTTTGTATAGTGCTAAGGAGTAATGCTAGTGCATTGCTAGAAGACTTCATATAAAGATTTTCAACATTTGTAACCTTACTCTTGTTGTTTCTCTTTAGTGAGTTCTATATATATAAACATGGTCTATTCGGTTTATATATATCTTGCAATGTCTCTTGTTAGCTAAACCTTTCTTAGTTGGAATGTTCTAATCATTTAATGAGCTTTTAAGTAAGTATGTTGCATGTATGTATGTTTGTACTTTAGTTCTTGCTTGATAATATTTTTATTACTTATTTTAAACTTGATCACTTAGAATAAGTATGAATTGTAAATGACCGGACATGGCTTACAATTAAGAACTCAAGAACTAATATGGGTGAGTGTTTTACATAAAGAAAACTTTGTGAAAACCATGCTAAGTCCTAGACATAGGATAGTATAGTCCATAGGATAATTGTGGGTACTTAAAATACAAGAGTGAATTCACTTAAGCAAAGTGATACTTGTTAGGAGGCAAGATTGGCACTGACACCCCTTTCTTTACTGCATAGAACAAGGATCATAAGAGCTGGTAATGAAACTCTGAAGAAAGTGACCGAAAGGCACATAGCTAATGCAACAAAGATTGGTCTGTTGCATCACATACTGCATCATACACTTTTAAGTAAATTACTTGATGAAGACATTCCAACTAGCTTTTCTCTTTTACACTATCAACATTCTTTACTTGCTTTCTTTCTAACTTAGTTGTGATCATCAACCAAAATCCAAAATTATTTATTTACTTTGTGACTTTACACTTTATTACTTTATATCATTTAAAAGTGAGTTTTTCAATCTCTGTGGGTTCGATCTTTTTACTACTTGTTTTTGGACAGTGTATACTTGCACTCAAGTGTATGTGGCATATTCCACACACCAAGTTTTTGGCGCCGTTGCCGGGGATTGAAGTAAATTCTTTTTAAAATTCTGATATTAAGTAATTTAGTGTTGTATATAAATTCTCGGTTTTTAGTTTCACAACCACAAGTACATGGTACTTAGTATATGTACAGTAACAGTAAAAGCAGAACTCGAATATAGTTTAGATTTAGAAATAGAAAGAAAATTCGGGAGATTGCTAAGACTCCAAAAAGCAGAATCAACAAGCCAAAGAACATGTCTTTCGGTGAAGAACAAAGCTCAAGGCCACACTCGGTGAGAGGAGGCCCCGGATCACAAAGATGCTATCAAGAAGAAGTTCATAGAGAAAATCTCATCCACATGGATCACATAGGTATGATTAATGATAGAGATAGACCTATGAGGATTATGCTCGATTTGATCATCAAAACATGCAAACTAGCATAAACAGACCTCATATTGATGCCATGCATTTTGAATTTAAACCTATGATGTTTCAAATGCTTCAAACTATTGGTCAATTTGGAGGATCTCCTCATGAAGATCCTCATTTGCATTTAAGGAAATTTCTAGAAGTCTGTAGTAATTTTATTTTACGGTGTTAGTGAAAATGCATTTAGATTAAGGTTATTTCCATATTCTTTGAGAGATAGAGCCAAGGCTTGGCTAAATTCTTTAGAGCCTAACTCTATTCATTCATGGAATGAAATGGCTGAAAAGTTTTTAGGAAAATATTTCCCACCTATCAAAAATGCCAAAGTTAAGAAATGATATTACATCTTTTAGACAAAAAGAGTTTGAATCTTTATTTGAAGCATGGGAAAGATGGAAGGAACTTTTAAGAAAATGTCCTCATCATGGTTTACTGTTATTATTCAAATGGAAACATTTTATAATGGTTTAGAACCTCAAACTAGAATAATGCTTGATGCATCATCCGGTGGAGTGTTATTAAATCATCATACAATGAAGCATGTGAATTAATTGATAGAATAGCGACTAATAGCTCTAGTTGGCTCACCGAGAGGGTAAGTGCCCAAAAGAAACCATCGGGTGCATGAAATCAATGATATATCCGCTCTATCTGCTCAAGTAGCCACTCTAGCTAATTTGATGAAAAACTTCACAGCAATGCTATTGCATCTAATGCATTTGCATCACCGCACAAAGATTAGCGAGAAGATAGAACAAGTACCTCCAGCACACCTAGTTGTGTGTCTTGTGGAGGAGGTCACTTGTATGAGGAGTGTTCTAGCAACCCTATCTCTGTAAATTATGTAGGTTATAATAGGAATAACAACCCTTATTCCAACACTTATAATCCTGGTTGGAAAGATCACCCAAATTTTAGATGGAACAACAACGTGCACACCGCACCTAGAAGCGCTCCAACTACACAAACCAACCCACCAGATTCCCACTCAAAATAACCAAGAACCTCTCAACCTACCACTGATAATTCTCTAGAAACCATGCTCAAAGCATTCATAGGTGAATCTAGAATCGCTAGACAAACCCAAGATGCTTCCATCAAGAACTTAGAGAATCAAGTTGGTCAATTAGCCCACACTCTGTATCAAAGGCCACAAGGTGCCTTACCTTCAAATCTGAAGCTACACCTTCTCAAACCAAAGGAAAGGAGCGAGTTAAGGCTATTTCTTTGAGAAGTGGTAAGGATTTGGTAGAGTTAAGCGAGAAGGAAAGTGTAGAAAAGGGAGAAAAACCAAAAATCAAAAAGAAACCAATGCAGAAGCATCTAGTGCTCTGCATCACAAGAAGTTCAAAGTCCACTACCTAAGTTAGTACTGAATACCCTCCTCCTCCTTACCCTCAAAGACCTGAAAAAAGCACATGAGGAGAAGCGGTTTGGTAAATTCCTAGAGGTACTAAAACAATTACACATCAATGTTCCCTTAGTAGAAGCCCTCCAACAAATGCCAAATTATGCAAAATTTATGAAGGATGTGCTTACTAAGAGAAGAAGATTAGGTGAGTTTGAAAGCTTGATTGCCATGATGAAGATTGTAGTTTGCTTATGCAAAATAAGATCCCTAGAAATTGAAGGATCGGTAGTTTTACAATTCCATTTTCTATAGGAAAATCCTATCTTAGTAAAGCTTTATGTGATTTAGGTGCAAGCATCAACTTGATGCCTAAATCTATTTTTGACCGATTAGAAATAGGAAATGCAAAACCAACCACTGTGACACTTCAATTAGCCGATGCATCAATAGCCTATCCACGAAGGTATCATAGAAGACATCCTAGTTAAGGTAGACAAATTTGTATTCCCCTGTAGATTTTGTTATCCTTGACTTTGATGCGAGATAAGGAAGTGCCTATTATCCTAGGAAGACCATTTTTAGCAACCTGGTAAAACCATAATTGATGTGCGAGAAAGGTGAACTCACTATGAGAGTGAATGATCAAGAGATCAAATTCAATGTAATGAATGCTATGAAGTATCCTTCGGAAGAAAGCAGAAGAGTGTTCATCCTTATTCTCTCTAGATCAATTGGTAGAAAAACAATTTTACAAGCAAAGATGATCACTTAGCCAATGCAGATGCATTAGATGCATTTGCATTGCTAGATCTTGAAATACTAGAAAAGAGAATGCGCCAATAGAAAACTCTTGTAAGGAAGTATGGGCTAGGACTTATGAACCACTCAATCTTGAGGATCCAAGTCTCAAGAAGAACTTACCCTCAATAGAACAACCTCCTAAGTTAGAATTGAAGATATTGCTGAACACCTTAAATATGCATTCTTAGGAACAAATAAGACTTTACTGTTATCATTGCTTCGATTTAACATCAAAACAGAGAGTGATCTCATTAGTACTCTCAAGAAGCATACCAAAGCTATAGGTTGGCAAATGGCAGATATCAAAGGAATTAGTCCTTCTATATGCATGCATTGTGAGTCATTTTGGAAGAAAATTCCAAAAACAAAGATAGAGAGTCAAAGAAGACTAAATCCTATCATGAAAGAGGTTGTGAAAAAGGAAATAATTAAGTGGCTAGATGTTGGAATCATATACCCCCATATCGATAAAGTGCTTGGGTAAGCCCCTGTCCAATGTGTACCAAAGAAAGGGGTGTGACGGTGATAGCCAATGAAAAGAATGAGTTGATACCAACAAGAAATCACACAGGTGGAGAATCTGTATGGATTACGTAAAACTCAACAAAGCTACCAAAAAGGATCACTTTCCTTTACCATTCATAGACCAAATGCTAGATAGATTAGCGGGGAAAGAATTTTATTGTTTCCTAGATGGCTACTCAAAGCTATAATCAAATAGCCATTGAGCCTAAGGATCAACACAAAACCACCTTTACATGCCCTTATGGTACTTTTGCTTTTAGGAGAATGCCATTTGGCTTATGTAATGCACCGCTACATTCCAAAGATGCATGATGTCTATATTCTCGATTTCATTGAGCAATCAATGGAAGTATTCATGGATGATTTCTCTATCTTTGGAGAAACATTTCAAGTTTGCTTAACAAACTTGGAACAAATTCTCAAGAGATGTGAAGAAACAAATTTAGTTTTAAAATGGGAAAACTGCCATTTCATGGTACAAGAAGGCATAGTGCTAGGACATAGGATTTCAAAGAAAGGTCTAGAGGTAGACAAAGCTAAAGTTGATGTCATTGAGAATCTACCACCACCCAATACAATTAAAGGTATCAGAGCTTCTTAGGCCATGCTTTGGTTTCTATAGAAGGTTTATCAAAGATTTTTCAAAAATCTCAAAACCATTATGTATGCTTACGCAACATGATGTAGAATTTATCTTTGATAACTTTTGTATAGAAGCTTTTGACAAGCTTAAAAAGGCATTGGTGACAGCACCAATTATAGTAACTCCAGATTGGAGCAGACCATTTGAATTAATGTGTGATGCTAGTGACTTTGCAGTAGGAGCAAATCCTAGGGCAAAGGTATGATAAGGTCTTTCATTCCATATATTATGCTAGCAAGACATTAATTGAAGCTCAAGTGAACTACACATCCACAGTAAAAGGAATTATTAGTCGTGGTATTTGCATTTGAAAAATTCAGATCATACTTAGTTGGCACTAAAATTATTGTCTACACCGATCACTCGCCATTAAGTATCTAATTTCAAAGAAGGATGCAAAGCCAAGGGTGATAAGGTGGATTTTACTCCTACAAGAATTTGATCTTGAAATTAGAGACAAGAAAGGAGTAGAAAATCAAAGCAGACCATTTATCAAGGATTGAAGGAGAATCACTTGGTACACAAGGAGAAGAAATCAAGGAGAGTTTTCCGGATGAGAAACTATTAGCAATCACAGTCAATGCAAAACATGAAGCGCATTTGCTATAAGCAATGCAGAGCATCAAATGCATCCGCACCATGGTTTGTTGATATTGTCAATTTCCTTGCAAGCAAAGTAGTACCCGATGAGTATGACATATCAACAAAGGAGAAAGTTCTTCCACATGGTTAAACAATACTATTGGGATGATCCATTCCTTTACAAGATGTGTCTGATCAATTAATAAGGAAATGCATACCGAAGAGGAGCAACAAGCAATGCTTACGCATTGCCATTCTCGCACCTTATGGAGGACACTTTGGAAGCACTAGGACTGGCTAAGGTATTCTGATCTGGTTATTTTTGGCCTACTTTATTTAAAGATTCATATTTAGTGGTCAAATCATTGTGATAAATGTCAAAGAGCAGAAATATTTCGATAAGCATGAAATGCCTAGAACAAATATTTTAGAAATTGAATTATTTGATGTTTGGGGCATGGATTTCATGGGACCTTTTCCACCCTCTTTTGGCAATTTATATATCTTAGTAGCTGTTGATTATGTGTCCAAATGGGTAGAGGCAGAAGTAGCATTACCTAATAATGATGCTAAATCGGTGAGTAAGTTTCTTCAAAGAAATATATTCACTAGATTTGGAACTCCTAGAGCTATCATTAATGATGAAGGTTCACACTTTTGCAATAAGATCATAGAAAACCTTCTAGCTAAGTATGGAGTTAAGCATAAGATAGCTACTGACCTACCATCCTCAAACTAGTGGACAAACAGAATTATCCAATAGGAAATTAAGAGAATGCTAGAAAAATGGTAAGTCCAAATAGGAAAGATTGGTCTTTACATTTGGATGATGCTTTATGGGCATATAGAACAAGCATTCAAAACACCCTTAGGAATGTCCCCTTACAAATTAGTCTATGGAAAAGCATGCCATTTACTGTAGAATTGGAAAAACAAATCCTATTGGGCTATCAAAAAGCTCAATTTCAATTTGAACAAGGCGGGTAAAAGAGAATGTTAGAGCTTGATGAGTTAGAAGAAATTAGGCAAACCTCTTATGAGAATGCTGAAATCTACAAAGCTAAGACTAAGAAATGGCATGACAAGAAAATTCTCGTAAGAGAATTGAAAGAAGGAGGACTAGTTACGCTATACAACTCTAGGTTGAAGCTATTTCTGGAAAACTAAGGTCAAGGTGGTCGGGACCATTTAAATTGATAAAAGTTTATCCACATGGAGCGAAGAGACTTATTTGATAAATCCTCAAATCTGTCTTCAAGGTGAATGGTCGAGAGAGTTAAAATGTACTATGGTGAACATGTGGTGAAAGACAAAACCACCACTCATTTGCAAAATCTCTAAATGAAAAGAGGTAGTCAGTGACAAGACTCTTAAAACAAGCGCTTAATGGGAGGCAACCCATTGTTTTTAATTATTTTTGTGCAATTTTATGTTTTTAGTTGTTTTGCGTAAATGCAGAAACTAATGCTGGTGCATCAAGTGCACTGCATTGAGGAAAACGTGCCTCGCATCGAGAAGATTATAAACTTGAAGAAAATTGGTTAAGTGTGAATCATAAGGCTTCAGGAAGATCAAAGGAGGTTAAGTAAGATTAATGACACATTGGTAGCCAAAGCAAGACACTTGGCAAGATGCATGCGCGAAGACGCAATGCTAACGGCTACCTAATAACTCCACTAACTTCCTCTTCCCGAAACATAAAGCCTTCATTATTACCGTTACCCTTCATTCGCAAACTCTCACAAATTCTCTCATCTGAAACACAAATCAATCTTCTCATTCTCAATCCAATCTTTTCCAAAACACACAAGCAATCAAAAAACCTAGAAAAGCAATTACAATGGTGAAAAAGCAATCAGCACATAAATCATCAGGCAAGCAGGCCAGAACTCCTCAGAAGGAAAAGAAAGCCATGCATGCAGGATCATCATCATCAAGGAAAGGGAAAGCCAAAGAATCATCAATCAGAACTGATGACAATGTTCATCTATGGAACATGCATCTATTGCGAGAGAGGGTATGATTTGAAGAAGGCAAGCCCATCATTCATGTCAACAAATGGCCAATCTCAATTGGGACCACTTCGTGCTACTACCAAGGAGGCTATATTGAAGACATAGTGAGAGAATTCTATCTTTGGCATCACACCACAAGAAGGAGCGAGAACATTCCTACACTTCCATGGTGAGAGGTAAACTTGTACACTTCCATGCCAAGAAATTGAATGAACATTATATCTTTGAAATATAATGGGAATGAATTTGAAAATAGAGTGGCAAATGCCTTTAAGAAAGAAATGGAAGAAATAAGGAGTAGGATTGCTATACTGTGGTCCTGTTTGGGAAAAATTCACACCTAATGAGATTAAGCTTAGAAGTAACTATTTGGTAAATGCATTAGGTAATTGGCATCTGTTCATAGCTAATTCAATTTTGCCTACATCACATACATATGCTATGACCAAAGAGAGATTGATCTTGTTAGATACAATTCTCTCTGAAGGACATGTAGACATAGGTAGATTGATTGCTAGGGAAATTCTTGCATGTTCAAATAAGTCAAAGGGATTTTGTTTTCCCTTGTCTTATTCTTGAGCTATGCATGAAAGAAGGAGTCCCTATTAACGCTAATGAACAAAGAAAGTTTCCCACAGTAATTTAAGTCTTTGAAGTGAAGGAAAAGTTAAGAAATGTAAGAGGCCCTGCACTGCAATGCAAGAGCATTACATGCGTATAGAGAGTACCTGAAATTTGAATGATCAACATGATGTGGCTTCAATTGGTCTTTGACAAGATCTTTGATCTTGTGGGCCAAGTGAATGCCCCCGAATTTCCTAGTTGGGTGCTAAGATCGAAGGTGAAGAAGAAGAAGAGAAAGAAGTTGAAGAAGAAGGGAAAGGAAAGGAGAAGGTAGGAGAACCTAGCACTAAGAAGAAAGTGGCTAGGAAACAATACAAAGTATGTGAGAAGAAGGTTGTGGTAGAACTGTAGTTGAAGAATTGTATGATTCTCGAATCGAAGAAGTCGAGGATGAGGAATTAAAAGAAATGGATAAAGAATTAGAAGAAGAAGAGGAGGAAGAGAGTGATGAGGAAATTGATGAAGAAGAAGAGGAACAAGCTAGAGGTGTGATCTTAGAGGAGATTGCTAGGCAGAAATATGCCAAACAAACTTCTGCATCAACCCAACAACAAACCCCTATCACTTCACCAGTAACCAAAACACCCATCATCTCACCTAACCAAGAATCTTCCTCCATTCCAAAATCACCATTACCCTCCCTCAATGATCCACCAGTCCTATCACAATCACCACCACAAACAACCCCTCCACCACCCTCTCCAAGAAAAGAAACACAAGAAACAACTCACACAGAAGAACCAATCTCAGAACAAACCCCTGTTATGCCAACAGACCAAGCAGTACCTTCTAACCCAAGCAACATTATTTCAAATGTTGTTTCTGCTCTTGAAAAAGAGATTTTGCAGGAAAGAGAAGAAGAAGGACTCGACAAACAAGACAAAGAAGAAGAATCATCTGCACAGGAGCCTCTAGCTCAATCTGTTGCAATGCAGAGTGATGCTCCTGCATCACTTGCTGCTGCATCACAACAGACAACAACTGTGCATGATGAGGCAACAATCAAAATGGTTCGGAAGAAATGGCAAAGCAGAAGAGGAAGCATTGCACAATACTCGAGAAATTCTTCAAGCAACTGCAGGAAGGCGGGCAAAATTAACACCAAAAAGGAAGAAAAGTGATGCAGTCAAGATCGATGCACTGCATCGATTCTGAGAACAAGTTCCCGCAACTACACGAGTAGGAGGTGCATCTCGCACCTACAAAAGCAACACCAAGCAAGCCCAAGGAGAAGAAGCGGTAAGGTGAAACACACTCCTCCAAGCGCACATAGCACGAGAATCAGGAGTGGAGCCAAACCATGAGTATCAATTTACAAGCTTTCACCTACAAACTGCTATATGCTTGTTTTGTTTCTTTATGACTATTTCCCTGGTTGTACTAATCCCTCTCCCCTATTTTGAACAAATGGTTTGTTTATTTTTGAACAAATTTGCAGTGAGGGCACTGCAACCCCTTAAGTTTGGGGGGGGATTTGCATGTTATGTTATGTTATGTTTTTTATGTTTTTTATAATATGTTGTGTGTTTAATTAATATGCTTTAGATAGTAAATATATATGTTTTAAAATAGTTTTTAGTTTGTTTAAATATTAGATGTACTTAACAAAGTAGTATCTAAATATTTTAGTAGAAAAGATCGATTTTTCAAAAATATGGTGAAAGCCCTATGGATGGAATTTCAATGATGAAAAAGAGAAAAAGCCTTATTTCTCGGAAAAACCAAAATTATTTTCACTTCAACACTTCAAAAGCGAGTTTGTGAAAAGAACCTTGCTATTTAAAAGATCAACTGATGCAAGGGAATTTTTGGTAAGCTTAGGTCAAAACAAAGCTTTACTAAAAGAAAGAAGAGCCTAAAGAATTAAGTTTGGGGTGTTTTATGAAAACAAAGGCTGAATTTCAAAAGTGTAAAGAGTAAACAATGTAGAAAAAGAAAACAAAAATGTGGACAAGCCATATCCCGAATCTTTTGAAACTATACCGTGCTCTAAGTACATGAATGCATCACGGAGGTCAAAGACTGTGCCATGCAGGAATAAATGTATCGGAGGATAGTTCAATAAAGCGAACTGTGCCAAAGTGCAAAGAAAAATATATGCATCACGGAGGTCAAAGACACGTGCCAAAGTGCATTTGCATCTGGAGGTCAGTGAGGAAGGTAATATGAGCTAGAAAAAGAAAAGCATTATCAGTGCAGCTGCATCAATGTAAACTGCACTAAAGAAAAAGCAAAATGCAGAAAAAAAATCAATGCACAAAAACACTTCAAAGAAGTATTGCATTTGCACAAAAAGATCCACACAAAAAAAATAGAAAATTGCATTGGCTCAAAAGCTTTGAAAAAATTCAATCAAGCCCTTTGATTTTAAAAACTCCCCAACACTTGAGAAAATTTTGTGAGTCTAAACTCTCTTTTGAAAAATATTTTGGTGTGACCAAAGATGAACCAATCCTTTCAAAAGCTAGGAGGAAATTTTTTCACTTAGTCTTGGAACCAATCTCAACTCAGTGGATTCACACACACACAAAAGAGTTTGAATAACTTTGGTGGTTCTGAAGAAATAAAGGCATAAGAAAAGTTGTTGATAAATAAAGTTCATAGGGAACTCCTCATGAAAATCCAAATCAAACTGATCTATCTTCTAGAAATTTTAGTTTTTATAGTTTGTCTTTGTCATTACTTGCGGACAAGCAATGGTTTAAGTTTGGGGGTGTGATAACTCTATTTTATATAGAGTATTTCATATGTTTAAACTTAGTATTTGCTCTCTTTCAAGTAATAATAAAGAGTTTATATAGTATTTAGTGTGATATATGATATCTTGAGTGATTTGAATGGATATAGTTAGTTATAGGCCATTTTGGATATATTGTGGTATGTTTGATGTTTTTGTTCGGTGCGGTCTCAATGCATGCTCGCATCAATGCTCTCTGACCGATCCTCGCATCAATTCTGCGCAACTTGGTGAATAAGCGACTGTTTCATATGCATCCACATGCAATGTGATGACCTCCTACTTGCTTCCCCGATGCCATCCAACAATGTATAGTAGGCGCTACCATTCACACATAGCTATAGGCATAGCTTTGAAGAGTCATCAACATAGGGACACTTGTTCTAACACCATGGAACCACCCTATATGATTAAGTCAAAGATTGCAACATGGATAAACCTCACGGAAAGCAACTACAGCTATCATCCACTCAAGATGACTTCAACATGAAGGAAGGAAGCACCTCACTTGAAGGCTATAAAAGGACCTCACATCTTCATTTGGAAATATATCACAATCCATAAGTTAGATCAAAATTTCAATATACATAGTTAGTTTTTATATTTTTAGAGGAAGAGGAAGGAATTGACAAATCCTCCTTTACTCATTTTCATAGTGTTTGTATAGTGCTAAGGAGTAATGCTAGTGCATTGCTAGAAGACTTCATATAAAGATTTTCAACATTTGTAACCTTACTCTTGTTGTTTCTCTTTAGTGAGTTCTATATATATAAACATGGTCTATTCGGTTTATATATATCTTGCAATGTCTCTTGTTAGCTAAACCTTTCTTAGTTGGAATGTTCTAATCATTTAATGAGCTTTTAAGTAAGTATGTTGCATGTATGTATGTTTGTACTTTAGTTCTTGCTTGATAATATTTTTATTACTTATTTTAAACTTGATCACTTAGAATAAGTATGAATTGTAAATGACCGGACATGGCTTACAATTAAGAACTCAAGAACTAATATGGGTGAGTGTTTTACATAAAGAAAACTTTGTGAAAACCATGCTAAGTCCTAGACATAGGATAGTATAGTCCATAGGATAATTGTGGGTACTTAAAATACAAGAGTGAATTCACTTAAGCAAAGTGATACTTGTTAGGAGGCAAGATTGGCACTCGACACCCCTTTCTTTCTTGCATAGAACAAGGATCATAAGATTTGGTAATGAAACTCGAAGAAAGTGACCGAAAGGCACATAGCTAATGCAACAAAGACATTCGGGCTGCATTGCATCACATCCGCATCATACACTTTTAAGTAAATTACTTGATGAAGACATTCCAACTAGCTTTTCTCTTTTACACTATCAACATTCTTTACTTGCTTTCTTTCTAACTTAGTTGTGATCATCAACCAAAATCCAAAATTATTTATTTACTTTGTGACTTTACACTTTATTACTTTATATCATTTAAAAGTGAGTTTTTCAATCTCTGTGGGTTCGATATTTTTACTACTTGTTTTTGGACAGTGTATACTTGCACTCAAGTGTATGTGGCATATTCCACACACCACGCCCCGAAAAATCTGGTTTGGACTTTTCGTTTGACAACGTGAAAAATAGTAGAGCCGCCACCAATATTTATTTAGGAAAACATTGAAAAAACCTTTTTTGGAAAACGGGTGGTCTTTTGAAAACACAGAGATGTAGGTTCGGGGGTCGGTTGCGCATGGGGAAGGTATTAGCACCCCACGCGCCCTTTCTACCGAAAGGGAACCATTAACTTGATGTGGTTTTGAAATGTTTGATTTGAAATACATCGTTCTACTTCTTTTCTTTTCTTTTTTTTTTTTTTGAGAAATTGCTTTATTGAAAGCGGGGAAAGGAATGTTTTTGGTATCTTTGTAAAGCGGAACAAAACAAAGATTTTTTTGAAAAGGGTGCTTGACGGGACATGAACCGGTCCTACGTACCCTCACGGAATGAGGATCAAAGCTACGTAGTTCGTTTTCGCGCCCAAAACGGCTTAGGGGTTTAAGTTTTGAAGTTTTTTGAAGTAAGACTCGAGTGTTCGCGAACACCAAACAAGCGAGAGGCTTGAGTGGCATTCAATACTAACTCGAAGAAAAGAGAGTTGGAACCGGTAATCAAACAAGCAATGGCTTCGAGTGATTACAAGTGACAACGTTGCATTATTCTTTTTTTTTTTTTGAAAATTGTTTTGAAAAAATGGTGAGCATCAGTGATAATTACTACTAATAACTCGTGTTATTTTGGAAATTTGGATTAGTTTTTGTTGTTTAATTAATGTGTGGGAGCTTTCATAATAGTCAAACAAGCAAAGGCTTGAGTGACTATCACTAATAACTCCTCATTAGCGATCAAACAAGCAAGCGGCCGAGTGATGGCTAATGATTTGTTTATGAAAATGCCTTAGGGTTTTTATTTGAAAGAAAAGCATGTAATTTTGAATTTGAAAAGAAATAGAACATTTCAAATCCTTTTTCAAGACAAAACCGAGACAACAATTAGAGAACAAACAAAGCAATCATAAGGAGTATTCACAAGTTGCTATGAACAATTGAATGCATGATTAAACAAACATGTGGGTGCAAGAGTATACAATCATGGGATGCAAGGCATAGCATTATTGAGTGCATGATTAGGCAAACATATGAATGCATGAGTATACAATTGTGGAATGCAAGGCATAGCATTATTGAATGCATGAACATATGAAAAAGAGTGCAAGTCATAGTGTTAATGAATGTATGATCATGTGATAATAAATGCAAGACATGACATTAATGGATGCATGAACATGTAAGAGGGTATGAGAATGCAAGAGGCATAAAGCGCATATAGATGCATGAACATGTAAGCCCAAATGATGAAATGCAAAGTGTAAAAATGTTTTGGGTATTTTTGCAAATAGACAAGTAGTAAAACTTTTAGTAAAAAGTTAATGAATGGTAAAAGTAAATATGCATGAAGTGAATGGTAATTATTTAATGGGATAGTAAAGTAAAAAGTAAAAATGTCTTTTTTAGTTTTGGTAAAAAGTTAATGAGTGGTAAGGTAAAAACATGAATGGATGGTTAAAAAGTGAAAAAACACATTAACACTATTACACACCTCTACACAAGATCAAACACACATTTTAAGCACTAAAATGAACCCTAAAAAGGCCTCTAAGGCCGAAATCACATATGCACAAGACAATACATTATTTCATGCTAAAACTCATAATCCACACATAGAACAAATCATGCAAATCAACTACATCATGCATTTCATTTACATAACTCAAAAAAATGAAAAAGGAGCAACAAAAAAAACCCTAAATTCTAAGGCCTAAAACCAGAACCCCTACACTCATGAATCAAACCAAAGCTCAACTCACAAGTTATGATATGAACAAGAAGATGCATATAATGTATGGAAGTTCTTTATTCATGAAGAAGTGAAAAAATGAGTGTGAAAATGCAAAACATATGATTAAAACACAAGAACACCCTCTTCAAGACCAAGGGCTTACTTCAAACACCCAAGGCTCCCAATGTCCTTGACATAGTGTTTGAAATGAGCCC
The DNA here is from genome assembly GCA_020916435.1 of Oxytropis ochrocephala. Classification (NCBI taxonomy): domain Eukaryota; kingdom Viridiplantae; phylum Streptophyta; class Magnoliopsida; order Fabales; family Fabaceae; genus Oxytropis; species Oxytropis ochrocephala. Next base: position 73,951,612 of record CM037093.1, on the reverse strand, counting down.
TCTAAGCCTCTTAGAGAGGAAGAGGAGTAGAAGGAAGATTCACATGCTAATAGTTAAAAATGCAAGAGATAAGATGTTTACCTCAAGATCAAAGCTACACAAGAGTAGAAAAATGAAGATCAAGAACAAATCACCAACAAATGCCACGCAAACTTGAAGAAAACAAGCTCCTTAGTAGAGTAAAAATGGAATCAAGGATGAAAGGAAGAAGATATATGAATATGGAGTGGATTTGAGGTGATTTGGTGGATGAAACTTGAAAAGAAAATGGAGGAGAAAGGAGAGGGAGGGTTCGGCCTAGAGAGGGAGAGAGGAGGAGAGGTTTTTGTTCTAGGTTAAAAATGAGAACTTCTGCTAAGGTGCTACAATGTGGATACTATTGGCCTACTCTGTTCAAGGATGCTCAAGAAATGGTGAAGAATTGTGAGAGGTGCCAAAGGACTGGGAATATCTCCAACAAACATGAAATGCCCTTGACCAACATATTAGAGATTGAACTCTTTGGTGTGTGGGGCATGGACTTTATTGGGCCCTTCCCTCCTTCTCATGGGAATTTGTATATCTTGGTGGCAGTGGATTATGTTTCTAAGTGGGTTGAAGCTGTTGCTCTTCCCAACAATGATGCCAAGTCAGTGAGCAAGTTCCTTCAGAAAAATATCTTCACCAGATTTGGGACACCTAGGGCCATTATCAGTGATGAAGGATCATGCTTTTGCAATAAGTTGATTGAGTCTCTTCTAAAAAAATATGGGGTGAGGCATAAAATTGCCACTGCTTATCATCCACAATCAAATGGGCAGGCTGAATTGTCCAATAGAGAGATCAAGAGGATGCTTGAAAAGATGGTGGGACCTTCCAGAATGGAATGGGCAATTCATTTGGATGATGTTTTATGGGCTTCCAGGACAGCCTTCAAAACACCTTTGGGAATGTCACCCTACAGACTTGTGTTTGGAAAAGCTTGCCACCTCCCTATTGAATTGCAACACAAGGCTCATTGGGCTATCAAGAAGCTCAACTTTGAGTATGACAGGGCAGGAAAAGCTAGATTTTTGCAACTAAATGAGCTTGAAGAAATTAGGCACTTTGCTTATGAGAGTTCAGCCATATACAAAGAGAAGACCAAGGTGTGGCATGACAAAAAGATCCCGAAAAAGGGAACTGATTGAAGGAGGCCAAGTGCTTCTTTTTAATTTAAGACTTAAATTGTTTCCTGGGAAGCTAAAATCTAGATGGTCAGTGCCTTTCAAATTGGTAAAAGTTTACCCTCATGGTGCTGTGGACTTGTATGATGAAACAACCAACACCACCTTCAAAGTGAATGTCCAAAGGGTGAAGCAATACCATGGTGAACATGTGGTCAGGGACAAGACCACAATTGATCTTCAAGACCTCTAACATTAAAGAGAAAGTCTAGCTGAAGACTCTTAAAGCAAGCGCTCTTGGGAAGCAAGCGCTCTTGAGCACCGGCAGTGTTCACCTTATGGGTAATGCCCTCCTATCTCTAGGGTTTAAGCATGGAACATCAAGATCTCTCGTTAATGATCACTACCCATATTAGCCTTTGAGATCAATTTATAAACCATTTTTGAATCTATAAATGGTACTTATATTAGGTGATCAATTAATAAGTTTGGAAATAGTATCACACAAAGGATAAAATGCTAAAACATCAAATACACGCATTAAACACACTAAGACTTCATTACATAGTTACTAGCATTCCAACTCAGAGTATTTAGCTCATAATGAACAACAAACACAAGGAATAAAGCATAGATGCAAATCTAAAGCCATAAAACCGAAATTACAAAGAAGAAATATACTAAGAAGAGGTAGACTGAAGTTTGGCTCCAAGAACAGTGATAATGGAGGTACAAACAGCTCCCAAATCCACAAAAATCTTCAAGTAAGTCAGCTCCTGTATTGTTGTAGCATCACTCCCAGCATTGTTGTGCAGAATTTCTACTTTTGTTGTGAAAATGGAGCTTGGAACGAAAATGGAGAGAAAGGCTATGTCTAAACCTAGCCTCCTTTCTGAACCAGCCTCCAAAATGAGGAAGATGAGCCTCCTTAAATAGTACCAGGGTTTAGTGATCCAAGAAATATCCTTTGGAGGTTACTTTTGTCATTACATGTGCCAATGTACCCACAAAAGGGATTGAATATTCTGAGTATATGATGACTGGTACCAAAGAATTGGGTGTGTCCAGTCCTTTTTTGTGACTTGCCTTAGGAACGCAATTGTCGCTGCGGCACCGATCTTTGTGATAATAATAAAACACACATAAAAGCACAAAATGGGGCACTAAAGTGCCAAAATGACTTCAAACCAGAATTAAATCTTCTTTTACACTAAACAACCTATTTTAATTAATTAAACACAATATTACTTTAGAACTCCCAATAATTTAAGCTAAAAAGGCATAAATAACTCTTATAAATAAGAGTTATCACTTATTTACCATTTTATACTAGTTTTAGATAGAGAAGGGCTAGCTTTCGTTTTGCTGTTGATCTGGCACATCTGGTGCCCCTGTGAACAATTTAATGTTTTTGTTAAGAGTTACAGCGTGAAGCGTTATAACGGTGGAAGGCAGACCAGCTGAGTATCCATGTTAAAAGTTCACTTTTGGCGCCAATCACTTTAACCCAAATCTTCGTGCACTATGCTCACTGTACACGCTGATAGGCTCGGTTTCTCATTGGCTAGCGAGGGACACTTGTAATTGCTTGAGTGGGAGAATATCTTTAGTTGGTGAAAGGTGCCCATCACCTCTTTGGTACCTTTTTGGGGATACACTCAAGGGAGCTTCTACTTCACCACAAGACTCCTACCTTCGAAGATAGAGAGAGTTTTTGGAAGGAAAAACTTGACAACTTCTCCTCCATTGAAACACTTTCAAGCTTTTATTTTTATGTTATTGTTTATCGTTTTTCTCGGTGTGAAGTTGACGTTATAGCGTCATCTCTGTTTATGAGTTGGAACCTTCGGTTTATATCTTTTGCAACCGTTTCTCTTCTCCTTGTTTACGGTAATATGGGTTATTTAACTTGTATTTTGTTTATGATGCTTAACATGAGCTAAACACTTGTAGTTGGATTGCATTAAGCTTGTAATGAACCTTTAGTATTGCACTTATAATATTTCACGTTTTGCGTTTCAATCTTTGCATTTTACTTCTTCCAAACTTGTTTTAGGGTTGGCCACTTAAAATGATTACATTCATGGGTACAGAAATGGTCCATGAATAGAACTCAAAGATTGATATGAATGAAAGGTTGTTTAAAGACATTAACCAACATTTGCTTATTTTAGACATAGAAAAGCAATAGTTCATAGGGCAAAAACTATTATACAGGGGTGAACTTATTTAGAAACTAGACATAGGAGTCTTATGCTTGAACCCCGGCGTTAGTGGTGAAAGGCACAATATCAATTGCGACAGCGCTTGACGCTATAGCGTGTGACGTTATAACGCATCACTTTTGGGGATTTACTTAGCAACGAGCAGTCCAACTTACCTCTCTCATATTTGAACTACTCTTTTAAATATTCTATTCAAACACTCCTTTTTACTGTTACTTGTGACTAAACAAACTTTGCTACTTGTTTCACTAGTGTAAGTGTAAGTTAAACTCTAAAATTAATATCAATCCCTGTGGAGACGATCTTTACTTTCATCACTATATTACTTGTTGCGATTGTGTACACTTGCATAACTACTTTTCGCACAACAAAAAGGCTGGCTGAGGCAAAGGCCAAAGTTGTCGAAAACAAGAAGAAGGTCGACGACCTTGCTTGGCGCCGCCAAAAAGAGCTGGTTCGCCCGATAAGATCTTGCAAGGGTGCGCAAGGAGGCTGAAGATGCCGAGGTCAGAGCTGCGTCTCGGATTTCCGAGCTTGAGAAGAAATGCAAGCAGCTGAAGGACGACGACACTGGAATGGCAGTGGCTGGCTACACTCGGTGCATGTCTCAGGCCTTGGTGCTCGAGCCAAATCTACAAACCCACTATATGCAGCTACTTCATCGGGTTGTAGATGGCAAGATCTTGTCGAAGGACAAAGTCGTCTATCCTCATCCCGAGGCTGATGCAGAAGTAGTTGCCAATGCTGGTGATGGCACCGAGGACCCAAAGGTAGTCGCGATGCAGGCGAGGTCTAGACTCTGGCGAATGCTGCTCAAGATGAAGAAAAGAGTCTGAAACAAAATGATGTTGAAATGGGGGAGAACTGAGGTTCCCCCTTTGTAATCCTTCTCAAACAATTTTAATTTTCGTTGTTAGACGGCTTCAAGCATGTCCAGGGCTGGTCTAAATTTGTAAGCACAATGGGCGACATCCCCTTTTTCTGGCTTTTAATTTCCCTGCATTTCAGTTGCATTTATTGTTCTAAAGATAAACATGTATGTTCACTAATGTACCTGCGATCGAGTGTCGAGGTGAGGCGCATTGCCGCTCGAGGCATTAGAGCGAATAGTGAGGTCGTAGATGACCTTTAGAGGAGATGCGCACAAGTGTATTAACTTAGCTGAGAGAGAGGGGCTGAGGTGTCTAGAGAGAAGAGCCGAGGTGGCCAGCAGATGAGTGCCAAGTCGGCAGGCTCATTGCCTTTGTAAGATAGGAAGACCATTTTGGGTCCCATTCTCCTTCTTCTTACCGATGGCGGTTGTGGGCGATCAGCCTTGGTACCGGAGCTGTTGGGGTGCCCGGCCTTCACTTTCATCCTACCGAGGCCGCTATGGGCTTATCAGCCTTCTTACCGAGGTCGTAAGAGACACTCGGCCTTCTTACCGGTGTCGCGTGAGATGTCCAGCCTTCTTACTGGTGTCGCGTAAGACGACCGGCCTTCGGGGCGGAGACTGCGCAATGGGTCTCCTTCCTTTGGCCTCTGATGGAACTCGTCAGTTCAGGCATCAAGAGGGAAGGCTGGGCTCGCGTAAAGCAAAATTGGGAAACCGTTCGACCCCCGATGGAACTTGTCAGTTCGGCATCGGAAGGAAGAGCAAACTCGGTGGGTACTCTGATGGATTGTTAGACTCAACAGTCAGAGAACCGTTGAGCCCGCCGAGGGCCAATCTGTAAGAGCTCGGAACGAGCAGCTGAACCAAATAGGCTATTCTGCGACGAGCTCGGGAGGACGAGCTATTGGAGCTAGATTAGGCTATTCAGCGACGAGCTCGGGAGGACGAGCTATTGGAGCCAGATTACGCTATTCAGCGACGAGCTCGGGAGGATGAGCTTTTGGAGCCAGATTAGGCTATTCAGCGATGAGAGCTATTGGTCTGAGGTAGAGACTCGGCCCGTGTAGGCCTGTCGTTCCTGCAAGCAGCTGAAGTAACAACGAGTGCTAAGCGAAGGGAAAACACCTTGATTTATCCGGTATTGGTAAGAGCTCATCTGAGCGAGTCGCTGTAGAGAGCCTCTCGATGGCCAATCAGCTGATAATCCGAGGAGGATCTGAATTGAGATGAGTCCTGGAAGACAACGATTTATCTCCCACTGTGGTCGCCATTGTTCAGTAACTGAGTTTCAGGTTTGATCCTTATCCCGGGGTACTTGGATGATGAGTTCTAGGAAAGTCTGAAGGGATTGGAGATGCTCGGAAGGGTGTAGGCCGGGCTCGGCTAGGAGGTGAGGCATCGGCGCTCCCGAGATAATTTGGAGATCCACGTCGGGGGGGGGGGTACCTGCAAGACACTCCGACGTTCAAGTCAGTATGTGGCCGAGATAAAAGGAAGAAAGGAGAGAGAATGAGAGAGAGAGAGAGAGAGAGAGGCCCTGAACATATGTCAGGTATACAAATGAGCGAAACGTACCGTGGTGGAGGGGTGAACCCCTATTTATAGAAGCGATCGGGCGTATCCGATGTCCAATCCAAGCCAGAGCCAGTGCGGAACAATATCTTTGGTTGATTCAATATTAACCATTTATAGCATTTTACACAATATCATACAGCCACTTTGGTTTAGCAGTGATGAATTTGATTTGTTCCCTCACTCTAAAAACACCTGAATTCGGGTTTCAATTTTTTAAATGTTTTTTAATTAGTTACATGGCATATGACGTGGCAAACACATGTGAAGTCCACTCAGATGCCACATAGACCAATGTGTGTCATGTCGTTTAAATTGAGGGTGAAATCACTTATTAGACTATATTTGAAAATACAGGGACCAAAAGTAGAATTTACCATTTTTTTTACGTGAATCAGAATAAGAGTATTGAAAAATGAAATTGATGCCCCCGTTTAATCTAAAAAAAATGAAATTGATGTAGGGATCTTTAGGTCATTTCATTATGATTTAAACACATGTGACGTTTAAATGTCCAGTTAGTGAGTCACTTCCGTCGTAAGCTGGCCAAACATGTCATCAACCACCCAAGTGGTGGTTCTCGACAACGGCGGAGGTCTAATCAAAGCCGGCATCGGCGGCGAACGTGACCCCACCGCAATTCTCCCTAACTGCCTCTACAAATCCCCATCCTCCAAAAAATGGCTCCATCCAAATCCCCTAAACACAACCGCCGCCGCCGAACAAGACCTAACCTCCGCCGCAGTCCGTCGTCCAATGGACCGAGGCTACCTAATCAACCCCGACCTCCAACGCGAAATCTGGTCCCACCTTTTCTCCTCAATCCTCCGTATAAACCCTTCTCACTCCTCTCTCCTATTAACCGAACCTCTCTTCACTCTCCCTTCAATTCAACGCTCCATCGACGAACTCGTTTTCGAAGATTTCAACTTTAAGTCCCTCTACGTTGCTGATTCTCCTTCACTCGTTCACCTTTACGAAGCTAGTCACAGGCCCGATGGGCTTCTTTCTAAAGCCCAATGTAGCCTTGTTGTTGATTGTGGTTTCTCTTTTACACATGCTTCCCCTGTTTTTCAGAACTTTACTCTCAATTATGCTGTTAAGAGAATCGATTTGGGTGGTAAGGCACTCACTAATTACTTGAAGGAACTTGTTTCCTTTCGCTCTGTTAATGTCATGGAGGAAACTTTCATCATTGATGATGTTAAGGAGAATCTCTGCTTCGTTTCCCTTGATGTGCCCCGTTACCTTAACATTGCCAGGTTCTTATACTTTGCAATTTTCATTTTTCTTGTGGTTTTTTTGCTTCTCATTATTTTATATATATATATATATATATTGCCTCTTTACAATAATGCAATAGAGTTATGATATTTGAACCTGATGCAAAAATCGACGCAGTTCAAATACGTGTTAATTATGTTGTCTAGTAATAACTTGTGAATTTGTACCTGATTAACTACAATTTTTAAGTGTTCAATTAAATGTGGATTTGAACACATGAAAATCTTTGTTAATCATATTCAAATTCGTTGATAGTTACATTCTATGGATGATTAATGAGTTTCAACGTCTGTTATATCTCCTAATCATCCATTTCACGTAATTAACCAGGTATTTGAAATATGCTAACCAACAATTTTGTTGTCGATTTTGTGTGTCTAAATATCATTTCTGCAATGCAATATATATTGCGGAGAATCACGGTAATATGCAGCCTCAATGGCGGTCTGGAAACGTTAAAACCCTGATGTGGTGGCCAGCCTAGATTGTGGTGGTGAACTTTTTTTAAAACCCTAGTATAAACAATGACCAAGAAATAAAAATGATATTTGTAGGAAGAGTGGAAAAGAGAATCTTTTCAGGTGCACATATGTGCTTCCTGATGGTGTTACATGCACAAAGGGGTTTGTCAAATATCCAGAACAAGCGCGCAGATACCTTGCTTTGGTGGATGATGGCGTTCCTTCAGAGGAAACTAAGGGAGATATGAATGGCATGGAGATTGATGAACAGCCTAAGGACAGACAGAGTGTTGATTTGACAAAAAATGTATTAGTTTGATTTTGTTTAGTTTGCCATTCATTTTGTGTCAATGATATTAACTTCTTTTTTGTTTTTACTTTGTGTTCTATAGGAATTTGACTTGACAAACGAACGGTTTCTTGTCCCCGAGATGCTCTTCCGTCCTGCTGATTTGGGTCTGTTGTTGAGTAGTTTCAATGAAATGCTAGTTTCAAATTTTCAGATGCGATACAAGTGTACTATATCATTTCAATAAAGTTTTAAATTGAATTTGAAAAAAAAAAAGATATACAAAAACAGCAGATGTGTCACAATTTGGTGTAGATATGGAAGCCTATAAAACCATAATATTATAGTTGCAAGCACAGATTTGGACTGGAATATGTTTACAGTGAATTTAATTTAAATCTTTGGTTGATTAGTTTCTTGTGTGACTGCAAATGAGGATCTTAGTATAATATGATTATTTATCCTTTAATATTAGTTTTGTTATGTCCTCTGCCAAGTGCTGAACAAAAAGATATGCAGGAATGAACCAGGCTGGGCTAGCAGAATGTATTGTTCGAGCTGTTAATGGCTGCCATCCACATCTCCACCCTGTACTCTATGAGAGGTTACTAATTTGTTTTCCAAGCATTTAATGATCCTATCTGTGGTTTGTTGCATTCTTTTATGTCTCACTCTTGTCTTCGGATGTTGTGTTTTTTGTTGCATTTTAACTGGTGGAAGCACCATGTTTCCTCACATTGCTAAGAGACTGTAAGTTTTTTGCTTCGGCTACTACAATTTGTACCATGATGCCATGAATTTTTTTGCAATTGGTTTTTATTCAAAAATCCAAACTAAACCAAATCAATATTTATGGACCAGCTGTTTAACTTAAACCACTATATTTTATTTTTTGCCAAACTGATTTGCTTTGATGGCGAACCAATTTTAAACTGGTTTGAGTACAAAATTGGTTTCAGAACTCATCTTGACCCTCACACAATGATCAGTGACAACTCTCCCAAACGAATCAAGCCTCAGCCATTGCCTCCTCCCAAACGGATTACAGCTCCTCCCCTGTCAATATGCCATCAGCTTCCCCACTTTGAATACTTGCCACTCGCAATTCCATGCTTTCATCACTTATCTCTCTAGGAAAGCTTTGTTCAGCGAATGATTTGGAATCAATAGCAAGTTCCCAAAACCCGTTATCAATATAGCATATCTTTGCACCACCTTGATATGCTGAATGCACTTACGGATGATATCAGAAAAATTTGAGTCTTGAAACTTTTCACTTGCAAAAGAAAAACAAGAACAATAACCAGTCAAAAAATTAATAATGGAATATTTTTACTTGGTTTCTATGGGAACCAAACACAAATTAGAGGGTGGGAAGGAATATATACTGGTTTCGTAACCTGGGCGGGGCTGGTGGAACTTAGTTCAGTATTTGAAAGACTGAAGGGGATTAAAGAGAGTGTTTCTGGATCTCAATTTGGGGATTTTGAATGAGTGAAAAATGGTTTGGTTTATTTGGGTGCACTGAACCAATTGTGTGCAAAGCAACCTTGCACTAAATCCAAATCTGAACCATCAGTGGCGGATCTTGAAAAAAAAATTGAAGGGGGGTCAAAATAGTAACAAATATATAAACCAAAATTAATTGTGTATTCATAATAGTTTGTTTGGTTTAGTGGTCAAAGTTACCTATGTCAAATGTCAAATTTAATGTCTTGAGTTCAAATTCTGCTTAATGCAGTTTTTTATATTAATTTTTGAGAAAAATATACAAATAACTGCAAAAAAGAGGTGCGGCAATCATAAGAATTGTACTAGGGACCCTAAATACGCCAGTAATGCTCTTAACCGCTCGGCTACTGATACATTTGTTCCTTAGTGTTCATTTGGTTCTATATATTCTAACTTTGAGTATAAAATATATAGTGTATATATGAACTTAATGGGAGTTGGGGGTACCGTGGCACCTCCCGGCTCCCATTAAGATCCGTCACTGTGAACCATAATCCGGTTGGTTTATTAACTTGTTTAAATGGTTTGTTTAGTTTCTCTGTGATTTACTTCGGTTTCTAGTCTGGTTTGGCTTTATTGACATTTTTGCACACCCCTATTTTATGGCACTTTGGTGTATTTGTAGTGTGTTTACGATTTTAACCAACGGTTCCTGAATTTTGTAGAGAGAATGAGCTTCGGCCTCTAGTCCCTGATGACTATCATGTGAAGATAACTACTCAAGAAGAGTAAAAATCTTTCATATATTGTTTTATTTCGTGTTAAGTTGATAATTACTTGATAATTTCTATTGAAGAATTTATGGTTCTTCTACAGTCCCATTCTAGGTGTTTGGCGTGGAGGATCCCTACTGGCATCGAGTCCGGATTTTGAAGCAATGTGTGTGACCAAAGCAGAGTATGAGGAGCTTGGCTCTGCTAGATGTCGCAAGAGATTCTTTCATTGATTATATACGCTATGAATATCGCCTTGCGAATCTTGTATGTAATCCTTATATTTACTGTTTACTTACTGAGTTCATAAAGGTATCACTTAATATTCTGGAGCATTTTCTAATTTCTACAGCTACCTCACGCATAATGCCGCGTATGCCAATGCAACCAGTGTGCAAATAGGGCTGCACCGGATTCTTGGGATGATGCTGTGAAGTCTGGATGATAGTATACACTCTTTCGGGCATGTTGCTGGCAGACACTGGTATTTGGATGAGTCCATGGGATGGGAACTTCCTTTAATCTATGCAGTAAGCATGGCGTGATTTTGAAGTTGCAACTAATGTGGTATTTAATAGATTTCCCTAATGATATTATATAATGCAGTATCCATTGTCAGGGCTCTAAAGTTAGCCTTAAAAGCATTTCATTACCTGCTTTTTTTGTGATTATGTGAATATATGGGATTCCTAGTTCATAGTGCCATTTTACGGCAAGTAGATAAGTAGATTTTCTTCTTTCTTATTTCTTCCTTTGATCTCAACTTCCCCTTGCATAAACTACTACTAACATTGTCCGTAAGACCTGGCATAACTAGAAAAGTTGACATTGTTAGGCTGAATATTTTTTGTGGTTATTCAGATTCATACTCGGTATCTCTACTTTACATTTACGTTTATGTGTGAGTTTGCGGGTGGTGCTTGCCAAAAAAATATTAATGTTTAATGGTCTATTGGGATAAGTTTTATGGCCGTTTCATAGAAATGACACTAAAACTTGGACGAGGATTAAATTTGGGTTGAGTTTACTAGTTGTCCTTTCAGTTGAATATGGGTTGGTTTCTTATGTATTAAAAAAGTGATTTTGGTTTAAAATAATTTGATAATTATTTTCTTTTATATTTTTAAGAAAAGTAGAAGCTAATATATCATACAAATGCATTTTTTTTAAAAAAAATAAATGATATTTTACTCGTTTGTATACAATTATGTAGAAGTGATTCTTTAAAATATATGGGGTTGTTTGTTATGGATTTGTTCTGGACTGTGCCAAAGCCCACTCCAGTAAAGAACATCCTCCACTGCGTTGGACCTAGCCTCTATCGCTAGGGGTGGCAATTTCTATCCATGAGTGGGGATCTCATGAGGAGGATCGCCTCGAATGGGGCCAGTGGGTGAATTTTTCCTCGTAAGGATGGGGACGGGGGAGAAAATCATCCGTAGGGAAAGTGGGGATGGGGATCATACCCCCGCCTCGTGGGGACCCCACCCCGAATATGTTACATAATATTCTTATAATAGATATATATTATATTTTAAGTAACTAATGTTTTGTCTTTTTATACGTGTTTTTAATTTAAAATATTAATTTTTTATAACTTTTATACTTTTTAAATATTAAAATATAAAAGTAAGACTCAATTTTATATTTTTATATTAAAATGTTAAACTTTTGAATTTTAGTCTTACTTTTATTTATTTTTCTAATTTTATTATATTTTAATTTATCTTTATGTTAACTTTTAATAAACTTTCGGGGTTCCCACGGGGACCGTGGGTATCTTTGGGGATGGGGATGGGGATGGGGAAGGAAAAGTCTCCGAGGTGGAGAATGGGGATGGGGACGAGGGACAATTTTGGAGGCGGGGACAAGGAGCGGGGGAGTACTCCCTGCTCTCGCCCGCCCCATTGTCATCCCTATCTATCATTAGGCCCAATCCTAGTTGAAGCTAGGCGGCCCAAACCAGCGTTGGAACCGGCCCAAGGGCTAGCCTAAAAGGTGGAAGCAAGATGGACGGCCCAGATCAACACGACCCCATGCAACAACTCCACGCTTGCTCATGCGTCTATAAATAGATCCTCACTCCTCTCAAATCAGGTACATTCTCATTCATTTCCCACATCTCACTTATTTTTGTTGACTTGAGCATCAGACTGCTTGCAGGAAGCACCACTGCGGCGACTCTAATCTCAGAAGATCACCTCAATCTCAGACCGTCGACCTCAGGCGAGCCACCACTAACTTTACCTCGGATTGGATACGACCGTTGACCCAAGTACGAATATTGGCGACAACAGTGGGAGCTCATCACTTGCTCTAAAACTTACATCCTCCATGGCTCCTAGAGAGGCGCCCTCCAACCCGAGTCCAAGCTCGGCTCAGAGCATTGTGGAACCAATGTTATTACTTGGGTCAACGGTATGGTGTTATTCATTTTTCTGTATTTTTGTTTAAAATGACCAAACAGAAACAAATATGAAAGATTGTTGCGCCCGAAAAATCCGGTTTGGGTTTCTCAGTGTACAACGTGGAAAAATTATGAAGCCGCCACCAATATTTTAATTTTAAGACCAAAACATTGAAAAAGGTCTTTTGGAATAAGGCGGATGGTCTTTCAAAACTAGAGATATGGGTTGGGGGGTCGATTACGTGCGGGAAGGTGTTAGCACTCCGCGCGCCCTCTCTGCGAGAGGAACCTTTAATTGAGTGTGTGGTTTTGAGTGTTGATTTGGAAAATACTTAAATTTGCCTCTTTATTGAAAAAGAAATGAAAAGACTTAATGAAAATTTTTATTTTTGGCGCTTGACGAGAATTGGCTTCTCGCTCCTACGTATCTCCTAGTGCGATGGAGAATTCAAAGCTACGTAGTTCTTGTTCTTTATATTTTTTGAAAGTGTGCTCTTGGCGGGATATGAACACGGTCCTACGTATCCCCACCGTGATGAGGAATCAAAGGCTGCGTAGTTCTCGTTTGTCTGAAAAAGGTTTTTGTTTTTAATCTTTTTAGAGTTTTTCGAAAAGGGGTTGGCGTTTGCGATGACCAAACAACAACGGTTTAGAGTGGTCACACTACTAACTCTTTTTGAAAATGGAATCATCACTAACAATCAAACGGCAGCGGCGCGAATGACTATTGATGACAACCGGTTTTTATTTTGATTATTGAAAAGGTTTTCGCAATTGAAGGGAGCGTTTGTGAAGACCAAACAACAACGGTTTAGAGTGGCGCACTACTAGCTCCCCACGGGAATGAAATCATCACCCACAATCAAACCAAGAAGCGGCTCGAGTGATCGTCAATGACAATTAGTTTTGATTTTGATGTTTTTATGATTCGTTTTTGAAAAGTGTTTCGTTGGTTTGATTTGGGGAAAATGTTTTGATAACTTGGAAAAGGGTTCGCAATTGGGTCGGCGTTCGCGATGACCAAACAACGGTTTAGAGTGGTCATACTACTAACTCTTTTGAAAATGAAATTATCATTAACGACCAAACGGCAACGCAGCGCGAGTGATCATTAATGATAATCGGTTTTGTTTTAGGTTTTGATGCAAAGAAGTTTTTGAAATGGAGATTGTCACTAACGAGTAACAACTCATGCAGTTACAAATGCATACTCACAAACATCTCGGAACAAGCATACCAATTCAAGCCAATTAATCAAATCATTTGTGATTCAAATCAAATTCTAAAATGCGATTGTGTGTGTGTGGAATGGGATGGGAATTGTTATTAACGAATAACAATCTCTTGTGATAGCATATGTTCTTGTAATGAAGGCTATTACTAACGAGTAATCCTTCATTATATGCTTGTGGGAATCCTATAATGAGAGTCACCACTAACGAGTAGCAATCTCATGTGTAAGCAAAGTATTGGAAGAGGAATGCACACAATCAACTTGAGAACATGACAGCATCATAAACAATTTAATGCAATGTGACTAGAGGTATAGAATGATCTAGGTTGCATGAATAAGTAAGCAAGAAACAAAATGCATGATCGAGGCGATCTTTATTTAGGTGAGTTTTCGCAATAGGAGTGAGGTTCGCGGTGACCAAACAACAACGGTTTAGAGTGATCACGCTACTAACTCTTTCGAAAATGAAAATTATCATTAACAACCAAAGCAAGAAGCTAAGCGCGAGTGATCATTAATGATAATTGGTTCTTATTTTAGGTAATCTTAACGCTTGGGATATGCTCAAGTGAATTAGTGTCAAATCCTCTTACAAAAATCATCAACACAAACATGATTTTGAAACAAGCAACTAAAACAAGCACAATCTCAATTGTTTACCAAATCACATTTTATTTTACTAAAACATCAAAATCAAACAAAACACTAGCCTTACTTCATGGGAGTTCAAATAAACAACACAAATCAAGCCTAAACTCAAGCATTTGCAAGATTAGACAACCAAACACATCTAAAAGAAATTGCTTGAAGAGGCGTAATAGTAAAATGGGGGAAATTAGTCACTGGAGGTTGTATAATTAATAGTGGGGTGCAACTAGTGATCGATTTTAAAAACTTTAAATCAGAAAAGGAAGGCCCATAAACAAGCCTTAAAGGAGAAAAAAAAAAACTAAGCCATAAACAAGCCTTAAACATGCTGAAAAAAAAAAACTAAAACATATTCCCACTTTCTCGGTCTTGTTCCATTGTTAGCAACAGAGAGAGAGTTTTTCCAGAGAGAGAAAAGAGAGAGAGAGAGAGAGAGAGAGAGAGAGATCGACGGAGACCGAGAGGGTGAGAAGGAGAAGCGGTCGAGAGAGTGAGAGAGGAGTGTACTGCGAGGAGAGAGGGGAGGAAGAAGGACGAGCGAAGCGGAGGGAGGAAGAGGAAGATCCGGGAAGCCTTCGGCTTCTGAATCATTCTGAGTCGGCGGACGGTCGCTTTTGGAAGAGAATGCCGGCGAGATGAATGGTGGACGCGCGACGGCCAGCAACGGCAACGGTTGGTGTCGTCTGGCGATGGTCGATGGTGCGGAAGTCGTGGTGGTTCGTGCGGCGGCGAGGTCACGCGGCGTCACGATCGTTGTTGAAGCGGAGGAAAGGGGTAATGGTTGCGAAGTGGGGTCTGCTGCCGTTTCGGAATGGAGGAGAGCGAGAGGATGGTGGTTGTTCTCTTTTTTTCTTCTCACGAGGTTTTGAGCTCTCTATTTTACGGTTTTTGTGTACGTGTGTGTTGTGTTTTGATTGTTGTTCTTGTTTCAATATGTGCTTATGTTCTCTGTTTGTGTTTGATGCTGTGTGTTTGGTTGTTGTTCTTCCCCTTTCTCAGTTTTGTGTTTTTTTCTCCTTATGCTTCTCTTTTCTTTCCCCCCGGCGTTGATGTTTGAAGGCTGAATTTATAGTTCAAAATTTGCATTGAGTATTGCACAGTCAAGTCACTTTCTTATGCATCTTTGTTTTGTGATTGTTCAATGTATTTCATCCTTTGGTGTATAAAGCACTCTGAGCATGGTTTTTCTTCTCCCAAGTTTCTGCCTCACTCACAATTTTGTGGCGTTTTGACTTATTCTGCTCCTTACTTTTTCTGTTTGTGTATGACTGTTCAGAGCAGGTTGTATCAACAAAGAGGTTTGCCTCCCCATTTGGAGCTTTGTGTGGGGTGTGAAGTTTGGCTCCTCCTTCTTGTTCTCAGATGTCAGTTGTCTTGTTCCCTTTGTCACTATTGTCTGCTTGCTTATTGTTTTGGGAAGATGTCATAAGGATGATAAAAGAGCTTGTAGAGTCTAAGCGAAAGGAGAAAATGATGCGCTACCTCTCCTTGTTTATTGTATTTCATTTAATTGTTTTTATTTTTGTAAATCTAAATTCTGATTTTATACCAAATTATTTTTTTAAATCTGAGTTTTTCTTGTAATCAAATAAAAAAAGAGTAAGTTCTACTAATAACAACATAAACGACGTGAGATCGTTAACGACTACAAAAAGACACGCGCAATTAATTTGACTCTTGTATGACAAACGATATATTTTTGAAAATAGAGAAATATCGATTAGAATCGAATGTTCACAAAAATACATTTTTATTTGATTTTCAATTAGGCAGACAAAATTGGGGTATTACAAAGATAAAGGAACAAAGTGATAAAAAATGATAAAAGACCAAAATGAAACCTAAATGGAAGATGAGAGACCAAAACGGGACAAAAAAGATAAATGACCAAAATGAAACTTAGAGCAAAGATAAAAGACCAAAAGTGTTATATAGCGATTAAGAAATATGGGCAAAGAAGTGAGTGGTAGGTGAAACACTAGTTGGAAAGTGTGTTTTTTTAAAGCAAAATATGTGTGTTATGAAACTATATATACTCATAAGGCTTAAATATCATTTTGGTCCCTACAAAATGAGCAAAAAACTATTTTAGTCCCTACAAAAATATGTTTTTAAAAAAAGGTCCCTGTAAAATGTTTTTTTAATTCATTTTAGTCCCTACCTTGTTTTTAATCTGATTTGGCACATTTTAACATAGATGGCAACGTTGACGTAGATGTTTTAGAACACGTGGACTACCATGTCACTTAAAACAAATGTTAAATTCCTATTATGCCCTAAATTGAAGTTATCTCCAAATTGAAGTTGAGTGGGTATAATAGGCATTTAATATTTATTTTAAGTGGCATAGCAGTCCACGGGTGCTAAAACATCTACGTCAATGTTGTCAATTGTGTTAAAATGTGTCAAATCAGCTTAAAAATCAAAGTAGGGACCAAAATGAATAAAAAAGACATTTTGCAGAGACCTTTCTAAAAAATTATTTTTGCAAGGGATTAAAATAGATTTTTACTCATTTTGCAGTGACCAAAATGATATTTAAGCCTACTCATAAATATTTGCTATATTTGTATTCACTTACAAATTAAAAGTATATTATTTAACTAAACATATATCCTTACCAAATTTTCTTATATTTTTTTTTATTTTTTATTTTTCATTATACTATAGATAACTTAATTTTGACTTATTAAAAAATATCGTTATATTTTACACAAAAAATTATGTATATTTTACTCTAATAACAAAAATTAACGTATTCTTTAACTCTACATATTTAGACTCATATGAGGCACCTAATTCTAAGTTGTTATGCATGCATAGAGAACTCTAGAACTCTATTAGCGTACTTTTCACCTCTAACAACAAACTTTGAATACCCCGGCGATATCTTCACCGTTAGTGAAATATTTAGATATATGTAAATATCTTTTTATATAGAGTACATTACTACATTACACTCTCCTCCCTTAAGAGTAGCTTGAATTACACTTCCCTCCCCTCTTATATTAAAATATTCTGGAGTATTTTCTAATTTCTACAGCTACCTCACGCTTAAATGCCGCACGGGAGGGAAGACAGTGGGATGCCAATGCAACTAGTGTGCAAATAGGGCTGCGTCGGATTCATGGTATGATGCTATGAAGTCTGGATGATAGTATACACTCTTTCGGGCATGTAGGTGTAGACTTTCTTCTTTCTGATTTCTTCCTTTGATCTCAACTTCCCCTTGCATAAACTACTACTAATTTTGTCAGTAAGGCCTGGCATAATTGCAAAAGTCGACCTTGTTAGGCTGTATAATTTTTGTGGTTATTCAGATTCATACTCGGGATCTCTGCTTTACGTCCGAGTTTGCGGGTGGTGCTTGAAAAAAAACTACTATTGATACTGAAAATTTATGGTTGTTTCATAGATATGACACTGAAACTTTGACCAGGGTTAAATTTGGGTTGAGTGTACTGTTGAAATATTGGCAAGTGTACCAAATCGTTCAAGTAATAAAACTGTTAAGAACCGGATATCATCCTCAAGGATCGAATTCAATTACTAATTACGTTAACAACCACTAATATGAACCAAATTGAAATAGGTTTCGATTGATATGGTTGAGCTATGAAACTCGAAGTTAAAGCAATAATTTTTTTTTTTAAGTTTTTAATAAGAGAAACGAAGAACTCGTTGAAAAATATACGATGTAGAAAACGCTAGGGATGAATGCCTTCCGATTTCACACTATTGCCACTGATTTATTTTCAAAAAGATAATCTCTCTCTCTCTCTCATTTGCTATCAAATCCACAATTCTAACCAAGCCCTAATCCCTTAAGTGAATAGTCCTTTGTTGATTCAGGAAAGCCCTAATTCCTTAGGCGCATCTACTAACAACAAGCATTAACAACGAGGATTCGCAACATACATTAATTCAGATTATTCCTAAGCTACAAATTGAAGGAATTGAAATTCAAACATTCCAATAATAAAATTCCCATTTGATCATTGAATAAAGATTTGTTCTATAATTTTCCAATCATAAAAATGTTAAGCACTGAAATTCAATTCACAAATTAAGAGAGAAAACATTAAGAACATTAACATAAACCAGCAACAATAGTTGTACATCAAAATTCATCCATCCCTAACATTAGGGTCTAGTTACACATGATAAAAGGAGAGGAAAGAGGAGAATTACAAGTTGAAGATGAAGATGAACGCATTAGAATCCTCAATTCTTGTTCCCTAGTCTTTATTCTTCAGCCGCCGTGAGATGGAATGAGTTCCCTTCGCGTGCTAGGGTTTCCAATTCGTCAAAAAGTGCCGAAAAACGCGTCTCACTCGTGTTTTAACGCGTATTCTGGTATCTGGCGCTGCACTGGCGCTCCCAGCGCCACTTACGTGCCACTCTGCGTGCCTGCTCCTACCAACCTGCTGTTAAGATATTGGCAAGTGTACCAAATCGTGCAAGTAATAAAACCGGTAAGAACCGGGATATCGTCCTCAAGGATCGAGCTAATTTACTAATTACGTTAACAATTACTAATTGAACCAATTTGAAAAGGTTTGTTTGAAAAGGTTGAGCTATGAAGCTCGAATTAAAGCAATAAATTATTTTTGGAGTTTTTAAATAAAGTTAAACTAGAAAACGTTGACGAACTACGATAAGAATGAATGCTAGGGATGAACGTCTTTTGCTTTCGCACTATGTAACTGGTTTAACATCAAGGATATCTCTCTCTATATTTTGCTACCGAATTCGTTATAATAACTAAGTCCTAATTCCTTAGGTAACTAGTCCTCTATAGATTATTAAAACCCCTAATTCCTTAGGTAATCCTAATTACCTACAAGCCTTAAACGCTAGAGTCCGCACGTACAACAATTCGGAGAATATCCCTAAGCTACGAATTGCAGGAATTGAAATTCTACGATTCAAATATAAGAACTTCCATTAAAATATCGAATAAAGATAATCTCACAATTTCCCAATTGTAAACAGATTAAAACTAAATTTCAATTCACAAGATACGAGAGAGAAACAATAAACACACAGTCAATACCGGCTACCTAGTGCTCTATCAAGATCAATTCATCCCTAACAAGAGGGGTTTAGTTACACATGATGAAAGATAAAAGAGAAGGGAAATTACAAGAGAATAACAATGATGATGATGACATTCGAAGCTTCAAACTTGTTCCCAATGCTTGAATCTTCAAGAGCCAACAGCTGCAACGCCTTCTCTCCGGTGTGCTAGGGTTTGGATTCGTGTAGCCGTCAGCAGCCCTCAAAAACGCAGCTTTTGCGTGTTTTATCGTGTTTTCAAATGGCGGCGCCTCATCGGCGCCTCATGCGACACTTAAGCGCCACTTACTGGAGGACGCTACTGATAACTCGCGCCAGCGCTGGCGCTCATGCGAGAGTTATGCGCGAATGGACAGGGACTTTTTGCTTCCTGCACTCCTTTGTCGCCTCACTGGCGCCACTTCAGCGACACTTCAGCGCCACTTCAGCGCCACTTCATTCCTTGGCACTTTTCCGTCCGTTTGCTTGCATTTCTTCGTTCTTCCTTTCACCTAGTCCTGGGGCACAAAAACACCACACAAACCAAGCGTAAACACTGCAAAGCAATTCAATTTCAACTAGCACAATTTACTCTTTTAGTGTTGCCATTTTCCCTACATTCAATAAAATCTTCACATAAAATCCCCTTTTTCATACTAAGAACCATCATGTGATGGGGATTCATCACAACCCCAAACTTAAACATTTGCTTGTCCTCAAGCAAAGACAGGACAAGACAACCCCGGATGGATAGACATAGACAACCGACAATCAAAATAGGCATACATTACATAACATAAACTTACAAAGCTGGTTGAGCATCAACTTTCGGGATCAGCCACTCAATTAGGACCCCATGTGGTATTTTCACTAATACAATCTTGCTCGAGAGTGTGTGTGTGACACTTAACTCAGTCGGCACAAAGCTAGTTTCAAAATGCAGTCAACTAGAACTAGAGGGCTTTCTTCCGAGAATGTCCAAGATAGTTCAAAACATAGGGTAGATTCACGCTTCCACATAAGGATCAAGGGCATCAAGCACAACAAAGGGTCTTAAATGGGCATTTCAGATTAGACCCAGTGCACAAACTATTATCACACACACTTCAGACTATGAACACACTCAACACAACTACACAACTTGTTTTTGGGCTGCAACCCCTTTCATTACATTATTGTTTGGGTTTGATCAACTTTTGCTTTGGGACATTGCAGCAATTTTTATTTTTACTAAAAACACAACACGGCATACACTTTAGCGTTATGGGTAGACGCTCCAGTGTTGCACACACGCACTTCGACACACACGACATACACTACGGTGTTACGGGTAGACACCGCAGTGCTGCACACACACTTTAACGCACACGGCATACACTATAACGTTACGGGTAGACGTTACAGTGCTGCACACACACATTAACACACACGATGCACTGATCATCCTACAATCCTTATGCCCAGCCTTAGTACAACTGATGCACCCCAAACTTAGTTTCTACAACTACCCTACATTTTTAGTGAAAATTTGACGACTCCCATGGTCCACCACACTAGCTTAGCCGCCCACATCTCTAGGATCACTAAGTTTTCTTGGTTAGTGTTTTAAGTGTGGAAGCAAGATTGCACTAATTCATTCACCACCGGGTACTATTCGCTCAATTCTCGCTTGGATCATCACTAAGTTGCTCAATTGTCTCTCTCTTTTTTTTTTTTTTTTTTTTTGTGATTGTCCATATCTATGACATTGACACAACCGACCTCACAATAGGTCCTCCCCACTTAAAAACTTGCAGTGTCCTCACCGATGAAATTCGGGAAAACCTATTTACACAGATCGAGACTAAAACAAAATGAAATTAACAATAACCTCTGAACTACAACTATTGAAGGAGCACAAAGTACACAATCAATAAAAACAAAAGAGAAAGGGAAGATAGAAATAACTTTGGCGGTGAGCGCGACTACTCAACCGCGTCCAGTCCGGAGGGTGCACGAAAGATGTCCGCATCCGGTCCAATTGCCCTCCCCTCCGGATCGTGCACATATAGCGTATAGTGATCTCATACCAAATCGCGGCTCACGCCATCCTTCTCCTCGCCTCGACCATTTTTTCCGGTTCGCAGCCATTTGCTCTGGTTTCTTTGTTAGTACATCTATTCTTCCTCGCAGATATTGAAAAGTCTGCACCATAAGGATCAGCCCAAGGTTCATTCATAGAGAAAGATGGTTCAGCCTCCCGGTGTTGCTCTTGTGGGGGTCTTCTGCAGGCCGGTCGCTCAACATCTCCACCCCCGCTATGGTCCTAATCCAAGCCCCGGAGATTGGAGCAGATGGTTCTATGGGTTCTTCATCGGGCTCAAGCAATAACTCCCCCCTCTCTCACATAGCAGGCAACGAGGCCGGCATGCCTCCAATAGCTCGGTTGGCTGCCATCCTTAAAATTAGCAAAGCTATTAATTTCCTCTTCAAGCTCATCCCCTATATTGACGGGATCTCCTCGCATAATGCATGCAGTGAGGCATGCCCTTTCAAAGCTCACTACGAGTTGTTAGAGCTAGGGCATATAGTGGTGAGGACAAAAGCGCCCATGCCCTAGCAATGGGGTAAGAGAAGTTACCATAATTCTCTGCTGGGGTTCCCCCTCTTATATTCTCACTTGGCCAGTTCTGGTTTGCATATTGCCGCAGAGATCTCATCCGCTCGCTCAGTTCGTATTTTATCCTCTCGCTTAGCGGTTACGGGTTCTGAATCGGATGCCCGAGGTTTTCACCGGTCTAATCTTAAAGCGGCTCATTGATGGTAACAGAGTCATATGGAATCTCATGGCCCCGCACGTAACTTGTGTTTTTGGGAACTCCAATTGCCCATCCACCGCTTGCTTGCTTGGGAAGATATTTGAAAAGAATTCATAAACTAAGGCCTTGCTTGCCTTTCTCGGATAGGTCACCAGATTATCCCACCCAGGTTGCTAATGTTTTGTCGCAAATCCTCGAATTCACCGGGGAGAGAATGATTGCTCTTTCCTTCACAAACTTGGGAGTTGCTGTAATTTCCCCAAAGAATTTCGCACACCCCAAGGACCAAACATGTAAGAGTTGAAGGATGGTTGTGGTGGTTGGGAGAATTTGAACCTTTGCGGATTGCCGCTTCTTTCGGGCCCTATAAGCCATTTCGCACACATCAAAAGCCAAAGTTGTACAAACGGGTGGATGTTAGTACCCATAAAACAAGTATTGGCGTTGCTCAAGATCATCACCACATTGCTTCCTTGATGGAGACAATGAGTTCACTTATGCATTGCTCAAGCATACAAGTTGTTGTTCACAAAAATCTTTGATTGAGGTATTTTTACAAACATATAGCATGCATGACTACTTCACATATGAACAACAACACCCAAGAATCTCCACATTCCCCAAATTGTTTTCTTTCAAAAGCAAACACCCAATTTAACAATAATACAGCCACATCAGTTTCTACACTCATCTAATCATGAAATTTGAACTCAGCAATTTAGGTTTTATAAAACTAATCTCAAAAAAATTGATTTGGAATTGAGAAAAACTTACTTGATTAGTGATGTTATAGGAAGAAGATTGAAGTACTCTAGAAAACCCACAACCAATTTCCCACCTTGGGGCTCTTTGAGAAGAGAAATCAAGTGACTAGAGAGGGAGAAGACGAAAAAAACGCGACGGGGCTGCTGCTGCGTGTGTGAGGCGTGAGTGAAGCGAGAGTGAGGCGTGAACTGCGTGTGTGAGGCGTGAGTGAAGCGAGAGCTGTTGTTCTCCAGTCGCGCTTGATGCGCCACTTACGCGACAGTTATGCGCGAAAGGACAGAGACCAGCTCTATTTTGGCATCCAGCAGCGTGTGATGCGCCAATGAGGCGCCACTTATGCGCCACTTTTTGGCACCCAGCAGCGTGTGATGCGCCAATGAGGCGCCACTTATGCGCCACTTTTGGCAACAACATACAGCATTATGACTACTCCATTTTTAACTTTCAAACCAGAATGATTGTTGTTGCGCCCGAAAAAGTCCCCGAAGGGTTTTTCTTCGTTTACAACCTTTTAAAACAATGAAGTCGCCACCAATATTTTTTGTAAGGAAAATATTGAAAAAAAACCTTTTTGGAGGGCAATTGGTCTTTTGGAAAACCGGAAGATTTGAGTTCGGGGGTCGGTTAGGCATGGGGAAGGTATTAGCACCCCACACCTCCTTTCTACTGAAAGGGAACCTTTAATTAAACGTGTGGTTTTAAGTGTTGATTTGAAAAATACTTAAATTTGCCTCTTAATTGAAAAAGACTTAATGAAAATTTTTATTTGCATGCGCTCGACGAGAGTTAGCCGCTTTGGTTTTTTTGAAAGGAAAAATGTTTTTAGTTTATTGTGCTTGACGGAGGGATCCGCTCCTACGTATCTCCAGGTGCGATGGAGAATTCAAAGCTACGTAGTTCTAGGTTTTTTGGGTTTTTTAACTTGTTTAGTTGTGAAAACTGAGCTTTCATGATGATCAATTGAGCGAAGGCTCCAAGTGACCACCATTAGCACTCCATTGTTAATAATCATGCAAGCAAAGGCTTCGCAGGACCAATAACAAAGTTTTTGATTTAATGAAAAGGGTTTTTAGGAAAATTAGGCATTCATGATGATCAATTGAGCAAAGGCTCCAAGTGATCACCACTATTTCCTCGTTGTTAGTGATTATGCAAGCAGAGGCTTCGCAAAACCACTAACAAAGTTTTTTTGATTTAATGAAAAGGGTTTTTAGGAAAATTAGGCATTCATGATGATCAATTGAGCAAAGGCTCCAAGTGATCACCACTATTTCCTCGTTGTTAATGATTATGCAAGCAGAGGCTTCGCAAAACCACTAACAAAGTTTTTTTGATTTAATGAAAAGTTTTTTTAGGAAAACTAGGCATTCATGATGATCAATTGAGCAAAGGCTCCAAGTGATCACCACTATTTCCTCGTTGTTAATGATTATGCAAGCAGAGGCTTCGCAAAACCACTAACAAAGTTTTTTTAGTTTATTGAAATTTATTGAAAGTCCTTAAATAAATTAGGCGTTCACGATGATCAATTGAGCAAAGGCTCCAAGTGATCATCACTAGGTCCTCATTGTTAATGGTCATGCAAGCAAAGGCTTCGCAAAACCACTAACAAAGTTTTATTTATTGAAAAGTGTTTGAGTTAGAAGGAATTAATTAAAAACGAAAAAGGGTGAAAATTGCAAAGCGGGGTGTTACTAGTTACGGGAGTGGTATAGTTGAATAGGGGTGCAGGAATTAAGGCCCGGTGGCCTTTTTGGAGTCCTGGCGCCAAACAGGAAAAAAAAAAGGAAACATGGGCTTGCAAAGGGAGGTGCGTACATTAACAGGAGGTGTAAAAAACATAAAAGAAAAAAAAAAAACCGAGAAGCAGGCCGGCCCACGACCCGATCCGAACCCTTCCACCCTTTCTTCTTCCTTCCTCAGCGCCGCAGACCTTCTCCCATGGATAGAGACTGGACGACCCGGATCTGTAAGCTCACCACCACCACCGTCAGCGCCTCGCATTTGTGTTTCCGTCGCCGTCGCGTTTCCTCCGACGATCCTCCTTGGCGTTGCGTTCGCACCCCCACTCTCCCTTTCTTCCTCTTTCTCTCACCTTAAATCCCTCTCGGTCTCTCACGCCTCCCTCTCTGTTTCTGGTTTGGATGTTTGGTTAATCATTTCCGGCGAAGGTGAGAGAAAAACGAAGGGTGGTGGTGATTTAGGCCACGTTTGGTTTCAGTGGGGTTTCGGTTTTGTGAGGGTTTGGGTGGGGTTTGGTGTTTGATGGTGGTGATTTGGGTGGCCGACGGTGGGGGAGAGAGAGGTGGCTCACGGTGAGAGAGGAGGGACACTTGTAGTGGTGGTGGTGGCTTGTGGGTGGTTCGTGGGTTAGTGATGGTGGTGGTTTGAATGGTGGTTGTTTGGGTGGTGGTTGTTTGGATGGTGGTTGTTTGGGTGGTGGTTGTTTGGGGGTGACCGCGTCTACATTTTTCCTAGATCTATTTTCTCTCTTTTTCTGATCTGTGTTGTTTTGCTGATTAGGGTTTCACAGTGAGATTGTGCCGTCCTCCTCCCTTTTGAAATTCGTGTCTAACTGTCTTTTTATAGTTGAAATTTAGGTCTCAGCATTGATTACGGTTTGATCGGGCTTTGGTGGACTTTCGAGTTTGGGGTGGGAGCGGACTGTGCCCAACTACTTGGAGAAGCATTTCTTTGGAACCCCAGATTCTTCTTTGTTGTTGCCTTCTGTTGTTTATTATTTATTTTATTTTATTTTTTTTTTTATGTAATTTTCGGATTTAATTATTTTTGTACATTATGTGTTATTATTTTTTGTATTTTTTGGACACTTGAACACTTCTAATTTGTTGTAAAAATTAAATAGACTCTTTTTTTGACATTTTTGGATTATATAACACTTTTAAATTGTAAATAACACTAAATGGGATTTTTGAAATCTTGGACTATATACATATGCTCAAAATAAATTAACTTTGCAAAAAAGGAAATAATAATAAAAAGAGTCTGGCCAAACACAAAGACGAGAACGGGCCAGACTAGACGAATACGCTAAAACGAGACTCAAATAGGAGGAATGAGCGCATTAACTAAAGACACTACTTATGTACGACTAAACCCAAATACGAAGATTAAATTGAAGAACGCACGAAAAGATTGATCATTCGCGTGTCTGCTTAATTTAAACAACGGTATTTCAATTTAGTTGAGCTGGATAACTGAAATTGACTTAAATTAAAAAGGGCGGACAAAATTGGGGTATTACAATTTGCTTCTCTTTATTTCACATTTCGCCAAAAATATGAATTGGCCTTTTCATATTTGTTGGTGAAATGGAAATAAAGATATAGGAATAATACTAATTTTGTCCGCTTCAGAAAAGTTCAAATCTTTTTATTATTTTCCTTTTGAGGGGGTTAACACTGGTCGCATTAACGAGAGAGCAATAAGTTGGAAAAAACAGTAAATTGAGAAAAGCGGTAAATTCGGAAAAGCGGTAAATTGGGAATTCGGAGGTTGCCTAAAACCTTTTAACGGACTCGCCGAGTCCGAGCTCGGGGTGGCTTTTTCGAGCGGCCGATCAATATCAAGTCCGAATCGATTTGATCAATGGATTTCTGTTGTGCCTTAGGTCGACACAACTAATCCGGCGACTTAACGAAATCGATGGATCCATCGCGTGCTCATAACGATGTTGTGATCTCGTGGAAGGAGTTCACTAACTCGAAGGAGTTCACTAACTCGGGTTGATGGAGTTTACGAACTCGGATTGATGGAGTTTACGAACTCGGGGGTGGCCTTTTCGAGCGCCGATCAACATCGGTCCGAATCGATTTGATCAATGGATTTACGTTGTGCCTTAGGTTGACACAACTAATCCGAAGGACTTAACGAAGTTCCGATGGATCCATCGCGTGCTCGCATAACGATGTTGTGATCTCGTGGAAGGAGTTCACTAACTCGAAGGAGTTCACTAACTCGGGTTGATGGGTTTTACGAACTCGGATTGATGGAGTTTACGAACTCAGGCTTGATGGAGTTTACGAACTCTGTCTTTGATGGAGTTTACGAACTCTGTCTTTGATGGAGTTTACGAACTCTGTCTTTGATGGAGTTTACAAACTCGGGGTGATGGTGATTTTCTAAAATGGGATTCTTGGGACTCTCTCGTCCGAAGTAACTTTTCTCTTGGATGGTGCATGAAATGCATGCACTTGGGTATTTGGGTGCACATGGATGCAATGATTGATTTTGGTGGGATGCTTCTTCTGTTTGATTTTTCATTCTCTTCTTTTTTGTTATTCTTTCGCTCTTCTGAGATGCGAACTTGAAAGCGTAATGTACTGTTTGATGCCATGGGGTGATGAATGGTATGGATGATATGAGAATGATGAATGATATGAAGATGTTGTGTTCTTTTGTGTTTGCTTCTTCTTTGTAGTTTATGAGATGCAAATATCAACATAATGCTTTGATGTTTGAATGCAAGTGTATGCGGTGATTGATGCTTTGATGAATGGAATGCTCCTATTCTAACTTCTATTTGTTTCTTTTTTGCTTCTTCTATGAAATGCAGACCTTAATATGATGCAATGCTCTGATGTTTGATGCAATGATTTTTCTTTTATGGACATGCTAGCATAAATGTGATGCCAATGCAATGAAAAGATTTCTTCTTTTTCTTCTTTACTATTTTCCTCTATGAAATGCAAGTATTAGTATGATGCAACTGACGTGGACCATTTTTTGCTTTTTGCTATGTGATGAATGCACAAAATGTGAAGATGCAAATGTAATGCTTTGATGCATATGCCATAATGAATAGATTGAAATGCCTAGATGCATGAGGTGTACATTTTTGTGATGATGAGATGTGAGACTTTGGATGCAATGAATTGAGATGATTATTGACCATTCTGTTGAAAAACTGCATTTGATTCAAACTCCGGTGTTCTCAAGGTTTTTATTTACAAACAATCTCACTTGTTTTCTCTTTCTTTCCATGATGACTGAATTTTAGATATCACGTAAACAACTTGTGGTCTCTTTTTGAAGCATCGCCTAGTAAGCATGCATAGGAGTGCAAATGTGAATGAATGAGCCAGCTAGCTTGGCATTGGTTTAGGGCATGGCCATTTATGGCAAGTGAAGGAATGATAGACATGGTATTGCCGAAGCTCATGAGGGATCAAGAGATACAAGATTGCCCCAATTCAGGTCTTTGATGAGTGAATAGCTTGCCCCTGTCTAGTGGTGACAACAATTAGGGGTGTAGAAGATGATGAATTGGGAATGCTTCGGCTTTTGAAATGAAGGGTGGAGCAGAAGAGATTTTGTCTCAACCCATAAAGTTTGATGTTGCCCCAGTCATAACAAGGACAAAGCTGCCCCAATTAGAATGACAAGGCCTCGTTTAGGATAGTGAGTTGAAAAATTGCCCCGGTGAGGTTTTATAGGAATGAATGAGGTGAAGGAATGGGAATGCACTTGCCCCACTTTCGAATGAGATTTCAAATGGTTTCTTTGAGTGAGGTTGTGGAAGGCGACAGAGTTATGGTGATGGTTATGAACTGAGGGTGATACATGAATGGGGTGAGCACTGAACAAACCTCCCCAAAGTTGAGCGGAGTGAGAGGTGAAGGGAATGCCCCCTAGTACACACTTTTGGTTCTCTTTAAAGGCAACTCAAATGCAAGGAAAGTTTTGACTTCCTGGATGAGGAGAGGCTCCACTTGATGACCACTAGACCTTGTTTTAATGAATGCATCTTGGAGTGCAAGTCCTTCTCCTTTTTTGCCAACTTTCTTTTTTTGATTGTTTGTTTTTTTCTTTTTGAGCAGCTTTCTTTTTTCTGCTTTTTTTTTTTTTTTTTTTTTGAGCAAACACGCCGTAAATGGATAAACTTATTTGTCCTAAGATTAAATCTTGAGAAAACAAAAGCAATTAGTCATTGATCGGAATGGACTTTTTAGGGTTGTGATGTGGAGAAGGGGATGGTTGAGCTTGATGAAGTGTTTGGGGTTGATGGGGAGGATGGGTCATGTTCGGTGTTGGCCGATCGTCAATGGTTTATGAAGGAAATGGTTATTAGCTTTGATGCGGTGCAGGAAATGGTTATTAGGTTTGATGAGGTGTAGGAAATGGTTATTAGGTTTGATGAGGTGCTTGAAGGTTTTTATGAAAGTAAAGGTGGTTAAACCCCAAGGAATTGAGGGCTTCTTTTTTTTTTTTTTTTTTTTTTTTGAAAGGGGAAATGATTTAACCCATTGAATTTGAGGGCCTCGGAAGGGGAACTCTTATGCTTCATGGCAAAATGTATTGACTCTTAATTTATACTCCCTTTGTCTTCCTTTCTTTGTTTTGGGATTTCTCCTTTTTGAAACTTTGTTACTCCCCTTCTTTTGTGAATTTTCTTTCTTTTCGTCCAGGGTGAAAATGATATACCATCTTTGATGTGGAATTAACCCTTGTCTAGGGTGATGGAGATATCTTGGGCTTTTCTTGGCTTAAGATGGGTAACAAAGGGTATTTTTGTGACTTTGAATCTTTGGCCTAAGAGGGGTAGGAAATGGACTTCTTTGGGATTTTAGGTTTTTGAGGGTATGGAGAGATGACCAAACTTCATTTCAAATCCCGATTGCTTATTTCTGTAAGACTTAACTTTAGGACAATAATTCATCTATCTTCATGTGTTTGCTCTCTTTTTTTTCCTTTTTTTTTTTTTTTTTTTTTTTTTTTTTTTTTTTTTTTTTTTTTTTTTTTTTTGTGCCCTAATTTTTGCCTGGACCGCTTTTTGAAGTTTTCAATCCACCGGGCGCTTTTTTTGCCTAGGCCGCCCTTTGCAGGTTTTCAACCGAGCAAGCTTATTTTATCTTTTTTATTATTTTTTTTAGAAAGACTTGCACTAAAGGAATATGATACTGTAAAGGAAATTAGTGATCACAAAATTGCCCCAGCGTGGAGGACTTAAAGTGTTAGCAAGAATGAACCAAAAAGTCAAGTATGTACTGATGGGAGAAAATATGCGCTTTAGGGGTGGACGGGGCGGGATTAGACTTGGATGGGGAATGATGATAAATGAAGGAAATTGATCGACTAAACAAGAGAAATCGCACATGGCATGCACACTTACTAGAAGAACGCTTCACGAGAGAGTTAACATTGGTTAAAACATGATATAAAAACTTTTTGATGAACTATTTTGACTCTTTTATCATGGAATGGATGAGATGCAATGCTTCTTTTCAAAGAAATACAAATGAGATATTGATGTGAAAAAAACTGAGGGCCTTGGAACACCTTGAGTTTGCAAATGAGTGAGGGTAAACTTTTCCAAAAAAGGAAAGATTACTTTGCAAGAACATCTCGTCTTTCATCACAAAGTTTTTGTTGTATGCAATGCATGGATGAAAATACTATGATGCATACATGATGACAATGGAATGCATGAATGCATGTTCACTTGAAAAGTGTGATTATTCTAAAAGTTTTTTTTTTTATTTTATTTTTTATGCAAGATTTAAATATGGAATGCCAATGCATTTTTGGATGATGAATGATGCAAGAATGATGCTTCTTTTCAAAATGATTTTTATAGGGGCAAGACAAGATACGAAATGCCGATGCCCCTTTTCTTTTGAAGGATGAAAGATGCAAGAATGGTGATATGAGGCAACTGATTGTCGTTACCCTGAGTAACCTGCATGAAACATTGGGTGGATCCTGACCCAATACTTCACACAATATATCAAACGTTTCGACAATTAGTTGACTCAACTTAATTTCCTACTTGAAAATAAAACACGTGGATCGGGTCAAAGTACTCGATATCGTAGAGTAACATCTCAAATTTGTAGTCGACAAACAAATTTGAGATATTACCCTTCGCTCGCTCAAAGGTGCACTTCTACCCATTAAACCATCACATGAGGAAATTTTTCTTTGTTTCGAAAGGATGCATGCAGGGAGAAATGATGTATTCGAACAAAGTGATGAGGATAATGAAATGATGCATGAATGCTATATTTTGAATGAATTTGTTGATGATTTTTGTTCATGATTATGAATGAGATGCTTATGCAATGCGGATGATGATTGCTTATGGTTTTCATTTTTCTTATGTAATGAAAATGAACTGTGTGATGCTTACAATTACTTTCCTAATGTATGAGAGATATTGGGGATGCATGTGAAATGAGATGTTAATGTTTATTTTTTCATGATGCGTGAAAAACGAAAACAATAATGCATGAGACGCGCCCCTAATAAGACACAAACCTTAATGAGATAGAGAAAAATGCATGTATGAATTTTATCGAGTTTTTGATTTATGCAATGCAAATGATGACGTATGCATGATGATGATGCTCTATGCAAGATAAATGAAAGAGGTTTTATTGGCAATGATTCAAGTTTTTTTTTTTTTTTTGAAGATGCGGGTCGTACGTGGCTTCATATGGACCTAGTAAGGGAAAGGCTACAACGGCAGCTCTTTCTCTCTCTTTTTTTTTGAAAAGGGTGGACCACACGTTGCCCCATACGGACCGGCAAAAGAAAGGCTGCAACGGCAGCTCTTTCTCTATTTTCTCTTCTTCTTTTTTTTGAAAAATCTCCTCTCCTTTTTTGAAAACATGCCTAGATTACAATGCAACACACAATTAGGTATGCCCCTTGTGTCCTACGAAGGGTGGGAATCCTAGGGTCTAAAGTCGACGAAAAGGGTAATCCTCCCATGTAGGTTCTAATCACTTCCTCACAATGGCAACCAAGAGCTAAAGTCTTCCTCATGATAACACCCACAATCGTAGAAAGCTACCGAGTGTGAGGCATCATGACAAAGCGTACTCTTGGGCGGAACTTTCATGAGAGCCATACAGACAAAGGTCTACGAATGGCAGTCACTAGTCGTTCCCACTCTCCTAGGTTTTTGTTCAGACCTTGGGTTTTAGGCCCCACTCAACGCTCACAAGTATAGGGTGTGTGTGTGTGCTGAGGGCACAATACCTAGAAATAACTACCCTTCCCACCCGCAAATGAAAACCTGATGTACCTGCATGAAGCAAACAATAACATGTCGTCTACCCTAGGGTTTAATATCAAATGAGTCAACCTAGGGTTTTTAACAACAACCAAGTGCATTGCTTACCTCAAGAAAGGGAGCCGAGAAGAAGGGATCATGATTGGGATTGGGGAAATGCATGAGGGTACTAAGCACATAAGCAAAAAGGAGAAAGGAAAAACAAACCTGGAAGAAGAGGAAACAAATGCACCTGCATACAACATGATAAAAAAGAAAAGGAAACCGAAAAGGGATAGAAGCAAACAAAGTATTCAAATCAAATTAAATAGCACATTAAACCACACATTTAATTAGTTAGGCTCGACCCACTTAAAAAGAAAAGTCCCCAGTGAAGTCGCGGTGCTATAAAAAAAGTCCCCAAGGGTTTTTCTTCGTTTACAACCTTTTAAAACAATGAAGTCGCCACCAATATTTTTGTAAGGAAAATATTGAAAAAAACCTTTTGGAGGGCAATTGGTCTTTTGGAAAACCGGAAGATTTGAGTTCGGGGGTCGGTTAGGCATGGGGAAGGTATTAGCACCCCACACCTCCTTTCTACTGAAAGGGAACCTTTAATTAAACGTGTGGTTTTAAGTGTTGATTTGAAAAATACTTAAATTTGCCTCTTAATTGAAAAAGACTTAATGAAATTTTTTTTATTTGCGCTCGACGAGAGTTAGCCGCTTTGGGTTTTTTTGAAAGGAAAAATGTTTTTAGTTTATTGTGCTTGACGGAGGGGATCCGCTCCTACGTATCTCCAGGTGCGATGGAGAATTCAAAGCTACGTAGTTCTAGGTTTTTTGGGTTTTTTAACTTGTTTAGTTGTGAAAACTGAGCTTTCATGATGATCAATTGAGCGAAGGCTCCAAGTGACCACCATTAGCACTCCATTGTTAATAATCATGCAAGCAAAGGCTTCGCAGGACCAATAACAAAGTTTTTGATTTAATGAAAAGGGTTTTTAGGAAAATTAGGCATTCATGATGATCAATTGAGCAAAGGCTCCAAGTGATCACCACTATTTCCTCGTTGTTAGTGATTATGCAAGCAGAGGCTTCGCAAAACCACTAACAAAGTTTTTTTGATTTAATGAAAAGGGTTTTTAGGAAAATTAGGCATTCATGATGATCAATTGAGCAAAGGCTCCAAGTGATCACCACTATTTCCTCGTTGTTAATGATTATGCAAGCAGAGGCTTCGCAAAACCACTAACAAAGTTTTTTTGATTTAATGAAAAGTTTTTTTAGGAAAACTAGGCATTCATGATGATCAATTGAGCAAAGGCTCCAAGTGATCACCACTATTTCCTCGTTGTTAATGATTATGCAAGCAGAGAGGCTTCGCAAAACCACTAACAAAGTTTTTTTAGTTTATTGAAATTTATTGAAAGTCCTTAAATAAATTAGGCGTTCACGATGATCAATTGAGCAAAGGCTCCAAGTGATCATCACTAGGTCCTCATTGTTAATGGTCATGCAAGCAAAGGCTTCGCAAAACCACTAACAAAGTTTTATTTATTGAAAAGTGTTTGAGTTAGAAGGAATTAATTAAAAAACGAAAAAAGGGTGAAAATTGCAAAACGGGGTGTTACTAGTTACGGGAGTGGTATAGTTGAATAGAAGTGCAGGAATTAAGGCCCAGTGGCCTTTTTGGAGTCCTGAGCGCCAAACAGAAAA
Source organism: Oxytropis ochrocephala (assembly GCA_020916435.1). Lineage (NCBI taxonomy): Eukaryota > Viridiplantae > Streptophyta > Magnoliopsida > Fabales > Fabaceae > Oxytropis > Oxytropis ochrocephala. The sequence continues at coordinate 73,917,893 of CM037093.1, read as the reverse complement.
AAAAAAGGAAACATGGGCTTGCAAAGGAGGTGCGTGACATTAACGGGAGGTGTAAAAACATAAAAGAAAAAACAAAAACCGAGAAGCAGGCCGGCCCACGACCCGATCCGAACCCTTCCACCCTTTCTTCTTCCTTCCTCAGCGCCGCAGACCTTCTCCCATGGATAGAGGACTGGACCTTCGGATCTGTAAGCTCCGACCACCACCGTCGGCGCTCCCTGCAGCTGTGTTTCCCGTCGCCGTCGCGTTTCCTCTGACGATCCTCCTTGGCCGTTGCGTTCGCACCCCCACTCTCCCTTTCTTCCTCTTTCTCTCACCTTAAATCCCTCTCGGTCTCTCACGCCTCCCTCTCTGTTTCTGGTTTGGATGTTTGGTTAATCATTTCCGGCGAAGGTGAGAGAAAAACGAAGGGTGGTGGTGATTTAGGCCACGTTTGGTTTCAGGTGGGGTTTCGGTTTTGTGAGGGTTTCGGGTGGGGTTTGGTGTTTCGGTGGTGGTGATTTGGTGGCCGACGGTGGGAGAGAGAGGTGGCTCACGGCTGAGAGAGGGAGGGGACAGCTTGTAGTGGTGGTGGTGGCTTGTGGGTGGTTCGTGGGTTAGTGATGGTGGTGGTTTGAATGGTGGTTGTTTGGGTGGTGGTTGTTTGGATGGTGGTTGTTTGGGTGGTGGTTGTTTGGGGGTGACCGCGTCTACATTTTTCCTAGATCTGTTTTCTCTCTTTTTCTGATCTGTGTTGTTTTGCTGATTAGGGTTTCACAGTGAGATTGTGCCGTCCTCCTCCCTTTTGAAATTCGTGTCTAACTGTCTTTTTATAGTTGAAATTTAGGTCTCAGCATTGATTACGGTTTGATCGGGCTTTGACTGGACTTTCAGGTTTGGGGTGGAGCGGACCAGGCCCAACTACTTGGAGAGCAGCTGCTGGAACCCCAGATTTGCTGCTGTTGTTGCCTTCTGTTGTTTATTATTTATTTTATTTTATTTTTTTTTTTATGTAATTTTCGGATTTAATTATTTTTGTACATTATGTGTTATTATTTTTTGTATTTTTTGGACACTTGAACACTTCTAATTTGTTGTAAAAATTAAATAGACTCTTTTTTTGACATTTTTGGATTATATAACACTTTTAAATTGTAAATAACACTAAATGGGATTTTTGAAATCTTGGACTATATACATATGCTCAAAATAAATTAACTTTGCAAAAAAGGAAATAATAATAAAAAGAGTCTGGCCAAACACAAAGACGAAGCGGGCGGACTAGGCGAATACGCTAAAACGAGACTCAAATAGGAGGAATGAGCGCATTAACTAAAGACACTACTTATGTACGACTAAACCCAAATACTTAAGATTAAATTGAAGAACGCACTAAAAGATTGATCATTCGCGTGTCCGCTTAATTTAAACAACGGTATTTCAATTTAGTTGAGCTCGATAACTGAAATTGACTTAAATTAAAAAGGGCGGACAAAATTGGGGTATTACTGTTGCGCCCGAAAAAGTCCCCAAGGGGTTTTTCTTCGTTTACAACGTTTTAAGACAATGAAGTCGCCACCAATATTTTTATAAGGAAAATATTGAAGAAAAACCTTTTGGAAGGCAGGTGGTCTTTTGGAAAACCGGAGATTTGGGTTCGAATTCGGTTAGGCATAGGGAAGGTATTAGCACCCCACACCTCCTTTCTCTTGAAAGGAACCTTTAATTAAACATGTGATTTTAAGTGTTGATTTGAAAAATACTTAAATTTGCCTCTTAATTGAAAAAATACTTAATGAAAATTTTTATTTATGCTTCGGCGACGAGTTAGCCGCTTGGGTTTTTTTTTGAAAGGAAAAATGTTTTTAGTTTATTGTGCTTGACGGAGGGGATCCGCTCCTCACGTATCTCCAGTGCGATGGAGAATTCAAAGCTACGTAGTTCTAGTTTTTGGTTTTTAACTTGTTTAGTTGTGAAAATCGAGCTTTCATGATGATCAATTGAGCGAAGGCTCCAAGTGACCACCACTAGCACTCCATTGTTAATAATCATGCAAGCAAAGGCTTCGCAGGACCAATAACAAAGTTTTTGATTTATTTAAAGTCTTTAGAAAAATTAGGCGTTCATGATGATCAATTGAGCAAAGGCTCCAAGTGATCACCACTAGTTCCTCATTGTTAATGATTATGCAAGCAGAGGCTTCGCAAAACCATTAACAAAGTTTTTGATTTATTGAAAGTTTTTAGAAAAATTAGCGCTCGTGATGATCAATTGAGCAAAGGCTCCAAGTGATCACCACTAGTTCCCCATTGTTAATGATTATGCAAGCAGAGGCTTCGCAAAACCATTAACAAAGTTTTTTGATTTATTGGAAGTATTTAGAAAAATTAGGCATTCATGATGATCAATTGAGCAAAGGCTCCAAGTGATCACCACTAGTTCCTCATTGTTAATAATCATGCAAGCAAAGGCTTCGCAAGACCACTAACAAATTTTTTTTGATTTATTGAAAAATTATTTGAGTTAAAAAGAATTAAAAAAAATTGAGAAAAGGGTGAAAATTGCCAAAAGGGGGTGTTGTTAGCTGCAGGAAGTGGTATAATTAAATAAGGGGTGTGGAAATTAGGGGCCCAGCAGCGTTTTTGTGATAAAAAAACAAAATGGGCTGGTAAATGAAAGGGGGAGTACGCATTAAATCAGGGGGTGCAAAACAAACAAAAACAAAGAAATAAACAGGCCCATGACCCAGGGGATCCGAAACCCTACCCTCTTCTCCTTCGTTCCTCAGCGCCGCCACCCTTCCTCCATGGAGAGAGAAGGACTGAACCTTCGGATCTGCTGCTGAACAGTTGGATTATTTTGACTAGCTTTTCCAACAACCCATGCAGCAACTGTTCTAATATCTAAATCATTGGCATTCTCTATTGGTTCAACAAGCTCAAGAAGCTCCTGCAAGGCTCGGTGCCTATATTCCAAAGCCACATAAACATTATTCAAGTCACTTATTGCAATTTTCATCAAATCAGCATCCGACGGCATCTTTAATTTTTCCATTATTTCTTTGATTCCCATTTGACGTTTCTGGAGTTTAGTTGATGATAATCGTTCATGAGCCTGTGCTGATTCCTTCAACTTTTTAGGATCAGAATGACCAATTGCCCGTTGTAACATGCTGTCAAGTGAAGAAAACCCGCCGTCGGAGACGTCCGGCGGGACCAGATCAGAATCCTCAGATGCAGTGGACCATGACAGCTGATTGGAGGTAAGGTTAGTGTCTATTGCGGCTAACGCCGCCGCCGTCGTGCAGAGTAAGAGAGAGAGAGCAAGAGTGTTCGGTCTGTGGTGGTTGGTGGTGACTGGTTCGGTTTGGTGGTGCCTCGCCGGAGCTTCGCCGGAGAAGACGAAGTCTCCGGTGGCGTTTTAAGGTCAGCCCCTTCTTTATACTTTTTGCTTCGGTTCACTGTTGTTGTTTCTCTTCTCTTTCAAAAAAAATTTCTTCTCTGTTTGGTTGTTGGATGTGGCAAGCAACTAATATACATAATTCAAGTTGGAATCTAAAACCTTAACAACATCAGCTTAAAAAACATTGCAAATATATTACATATTTTGGACCAAAAAAGAATACTGCATAATAGAACATTATCAGATTAACAAGTTTCTTGGAATAGTGATTTTGCTAGTCATTACTCAAGACAAATGAAAATCAGATCTTATGTTGTGAACTCCAATAATACAACATTTGCCCTTCTAGCAGCAAAAGATATTGTTACCTCGAATCAGAAGTGTGTACCTGTTTTTTGATTACTCTGAGAGAAAGAAAACGAGCTCTATGCTGGTGGTATTGGTGATCTACTGCTTTCTTCTGCTGTGTTTTGAATTCTTCCTTTTTGATCGCTTTCGGATCTAAACAATTGTTTAGGTGATTAGGGTTTCAGATGTAAAACCCTAATCTTTTTTCGGTGATTTTTTTACCTCAAATTCGTGTACCTTGACCGATCATTGATCGCTTTTTTATATCAAAACATTAGGTTTCGTGATTAATTATTTTGACTGGCTTTGACTCTTTTCGTGTCCGGATCCAAGCCCATTTACTTGGAGAGCATTTGTTGGAACCCCAACTTTTTATCACGCCGCTTTCTGTTTTTTTTTTTTATTTTTGTAATTTTCGAATTTATTTATTTTTGTATGTTTTGTATTATTATTTTTTGTATTTTTGGACATTTAGACATTTGGACTCTCCTAAGTTGTAATAAAAATTAAATAGTATTTTTTTTGACATTTTGGACTATTAAACACTTTTAAATTGTAAATAAAACTAAATAGGATTTTTTTGCATTTTTAGACTATACATATATACTTAAAATAAATTAACTCTACAAAGAAAAGAATAATAATAAAAAGAGTCTGGCCAAACACAAAGACGAGAACGGGTCAGACTAGACGAATATGCTAAAACGAGACTCAAATAGGAGAAATGAGCTCATTAACTAAAGACGCTACTTATGTACGACTAAACTCAAATACGAAGATTAAATTGAAGAACGCACGAAAAAAAATGATCATTCGCGTGTCTGCTTAATTTAAACAACGGTATTTCAATTTAGTTGAGCTGGATAACTAAAATTGACTTAAATTAGAAAGGGCGGACAAAATTGGGGTATTACAATTGTGACTAAAAATGCATCCTAAAGTGCCTAATCTATGAAGATAATGCAAAAATTAAAAATTTAATGATAAGAAATGTTGGGTTGCCTCCCAATAAGCGCTTCTTTAACGTCACTAGCTTGACGTTACGTCCGGTTTTAAGGGTCTCTTAAAACCACTGCCAGCTTTTCTCTGTCCACCACCTCTCCTAAGTACGGCTTCAACCTTTGCCCATTGACTTTGAACGATCTTTTTGAATCAGGTTCCTCTACTTCAATTGCTCCATAAGGAGTCACTTCTTTTACAACAAAGGGCCCTGACCACTTGGATTTCAGTTTCCCTGGAAAAAGCTTGAGTCTCGAATTAAATAATAGCACTTGCTGACCAGGATGAAACTCTTTCCTTGAGATGCTTTTGTCATGGTAGGCCTTCATTCTCTCGCTTGTAAATTTTATTGTTCTCATATGCTCGCAGACGCAACTCATCCAATCCATGCGGTTGCAAGATTCTTTTGTCCCCACAGTCAAGTGGTAAAATTCAAAACTTTAATGCCCAATACGCTTTGTGCTCAAGCTCAACCAAGCAAATGGCAAGCTTTACCATAAACCAATTGGTATGGAGACATGCCTAAAGGTGTCTTATAGGGTCGCTCAGATGCCCAAAGCGCATCATCTACCTTCAATGACCAATCCTTTCTTGAGTTTCCCATCGTCTTCTCCAAGATCCTCTTGATTTCTCCGTTTGAGACTTACGCTTGACCATTACTTTGAGGATGATAAGGAGTTGTCACTTTATGCGTAACACCATACTTGGAAAGCACATTGTTGAGATAGGCGTTGCAAAAGTGGCTACCCCATCACTAATCGTGACTCTTGGCACACCAAATCTAGAGAAGATGTTCTTTTTCACAAATTTAACCACGTTTGGGAATCACTCTTGGCGAAGAGTGAGTGGCTTCAACCCACTTGGAAACATAGTCAATCGCCACTAATATGTACTCACAGTTGTAAGAGGGTGGGAATGGTCCCATAAAGTCTATGCCCCAACAATCAAAAACTTCTACTTCAAGGATGGGGTTCAGTGGCATCTCCCCCTTACGTGAAATATTGCCAGTCCTCTGGCATTTGTCACAACTTCTCACGTATTCATATGCATCCTTGAAGAGGGATGGCCAGTAAAACCAGATTGAGAGAACCTTAGCGGTGTCGCGTTCCCATTATAGTGCCCTCCACAGGGGAGAGTCATGACAATGCCAGAGAATGCTTTTACTTTCAAAGACTGCACACACATCTTCTCAAAAGTCCATCACCCCGACCTTGTAGAGATAAGGATCATCCCTGGTGTAATGGTTGGCATCATGAAAGAACTTTTTCTTTTGCTGCCATGTGAAATCTTCAGGGATCTTTCCGGCTGCCTTATAATTTGCAATGTCGGCAAACCAAGGTCTTTCTACAATGGCAAGTAATTTTTCATCCGGAAACTCTTCCAGAATCTCTTTTGCCAGATCAGTCACTTCTTTGTTTTCTAACCTTGACAAATGATCTGCCACCACATTCTCGCTCCCTTTCTTGTCCATAATTTCCAAATCAAACTCCCGCAAAAGCAAAATCCATCTAAGGAGTCGAGGCTTAGACTCGCCTTGGTTATGTGATACTTAATTGCCGCATGGTCAAGAAAAACAACTACCTTTGATCCAACCAAATAAGAACGAAATTTTTCCAGTGCAAATACTATAGCTAGCAATTCTTTTTCAGTTGTCGCATAATTCACTTGGTTTTCATTTAAAACCTTGCTAGCATAGTATATAGCATGGAAAAACTTCTCTCGATCTCTCGCCCCAACACAAGACTCCATCGCATAGTCACTAAGCACACATAAGCTCAAATGGAATATCCCAATTTGGGGCTACTATGATCGAGCAGAGATGAGTTTCTCTTTCAAAATGTTAAAAGCACACAGACAATCATTATCAAACACAAATTCAGCCTCCATCTTGGAGAAGTCTTTTATGAAACGTCGATAAAAACCGGCGTGTCCTAAAAAACTTCTCACTCCTTTTACATTTGGAGGAGGAGGTAACTTTTCTATCACTTCGATTTTCGCTTGGTCAACCTCAATGCCTTTTGAGAGAAATTTTATGGCCAAGCACAATACCTTCCTTGACCATAAAGTGGCACTTCTCCCAATTCAAAACTAAATTGGTTTCAGTGCATCGTTTTAAAACCGCATCAAGGTTAGCCAAGCAAGAATCATAAGTAGAACCAAAAACAGAAAAATCGTCCATAAATACCTCAATTGCATTTTCCATCATATCAGAGAAAATAGAAAGCATGCACCTTTGAAAAGTCGCTGGAGCATTGCACAACCCAAATGGCATCCTCCGATATGCGAACACACCGGCGGACACGTGAAAGCCGTCTTCTCTTGGTCTTACGGGTCTCTGACTATCGGTTATACCCGCAGTATCCATCCGTAAAGCAATAGAACGCTTGTCCACCCAACCTCTCCAACATCGATCCATGAATGGCAAAGGGAAGTGGTCTTTCCCGGTTGCTCGATTTAACCTCCCAGAGTCTATACACATTCTCCAACCCAATGTGATTCGAGTCGGAATCAACTCATTCTTGTCATTCTTCACTACCGCCATACCACCCTTCTTAGGGACCACATGAACCGGACTCACCCATGAGCTATCCGAGATAGGATAAATCATGCCGGCCTCTCAAGAGCTTTAAAACTTCCTTACGCACCACCTCTTTCATTGTAGGATTTAATCTCCGTTGAGGTTGGATCACTGAGTTTGAATTCTTCCTCCGGTTTGATTTTGTGCATGCAAAAAAAGTTGGACTTATCCCCTCGAGGTCGGAGATAGTCCAACCCAATGCATTTTTTGTTCTTAGTACCCTCATCGCCTTCTCCTCTTCCAATTTGGTCAAAGAGTCGCTAATGATATTTGGATGAAGATCATTATCTTCAAGGAATACATACTTGAGATGAGAGGGAGTTGTTTCAATTCAGGGATCTTTTCTGACTCTCCCCTATCTATCTCTTCCTTTTCTTTGAGACATTTTCTACTGAGAAGCTTCAAATTGCTTGGATACATTCTTCTATTTCACTACCCGGATGCTCAAATCGCTTCTTCAATAGAATTTACAATCACATTCTCCAATGGAGGAGATGGCACCTCCGTCTAAAGGTCTCTTTTACTGTAATTATCAATCATATCTACCCTAAAGCACTGTCCTTTGTCATCCGGATGACGCATGGCTTCAAAAACACTAAAAGTAATTTTCTCATCCTGGAATCTCAAGATCAGTTTCCCTTGTTGCACATCAATCAGAGCTCTCCCTGTGGCTAAGAACGGCCTGCCCAGAATGAGCGGTACCTCTGCATCCTCCTCCATGTCAAGGATCACAAAGTCTACAGGAACATAAATTTATCAACTCGACTAGAACATCTTCCAAAGACTACATAAGGATATTTTCTTGAACGATCGCAAGTGTCGGTGACATCCTAGTGGGTTTTACCTCTCCACCACCCAATCTCTTCAAAGATAGATAATGGCATTAGGTTAATACTAGCCCCGGATCACAAAGGGCCTTGCTAACGGCTATGTCGCCAATTGCACATGGAATGGTGAAATTTCCAGGTCTTTCATTTTTCGAGGAGCTTCTCTGAATTATAGCATTTGCACTCTTGACCAAAGCCATCTGCTTTCATCTTCTTTGAATTTCCTCTTCTTTGTCAAGAGCTCCTTCATGAACTTGGCATAGATGGGCATTTGTTCTAGAGCTTCTGCGAATGGGATATTAATTTGAAGTCGCTTGAAAATCTCCATGAACTTTGAAAACTGCTCATCTTTTTGATTTTTCTTGCTAGCATATGGATAGGGCAGCTTCACTTGAGGAGAGGGTGCTTTTGGTTTCTCTTGTACCTGCACATCAGAGAACAAATTGTTTTCATTAAGGTTAGGCTTCACACCTTCTTCACTTTGCTCATTTTCAACTTCCCCAATTTTTTCATTTTCATTTTTTTCACTCAACTCAATTTTTTCATTTTCTACTTCCACCTTCTTCTCACAAGTCACCACAGGCGTTTTCAACTCCCGACCACTTCTTAGTGAAATAGCCTTAGCAGTTTCATTCCTTGGGTTATCAATGGTGGTAGCGGAGAATCCACTACTAGATGATTCAAATAAGTCGCTTTGATAATTGGCCAACTGAGTTTCTAAATTCTTTATGGAAGCTTTCGTGATTCTTTTCCATACTCTTCATGGCTTGCTCTTGTGATTGAAACGTGGTTTTTCGTCATCCGCATGAACCGAGTTAGAGCATTCTCCAATGGAGAAGATTGTCTTTGTTGTTGAGATGATGGCTGAGATTGCTGTTGTTGATTTGACCCAGCTGTATCATTATTTTTCCATGAGAAATTGGGATGATTCTTCCACCCAGGGTTATAGGTGTTAGAATATGGATTCCCTCCTTGTTTCTGATAGTTTCCCATGAAATTGACTTGTTCATTGGAATCTCCATGAGTAGCACAATCACCTTCATGAGCCTCTCTACCACAATAGTTACATGCACCTGGTTTACCGCTTGAAGCGATCGCGGGGTTGAGATCCCTGTAAAGCAAAAAGCGACTAATTGCTTAGTAAGAGCTTCAATTTGTAGAGACATTACCTTTTGTTGAGCCAACACAGCACTATTGGCGTCCAACTCTAACATTCCGGGTTTCTTTGTTGCCCCTCTATCATTTTGCAGCCGGTACTCATTAGAAGCCATATGCTCTACCAATTGTTTGGCTTCTTCAGCAGTTTTGGTACCTAAAGATCCTCCAGCTGAGGCATCTAGCATCATTCTAGTTTGAGGCCGCAACCCATGACAGAAGGTTTGCAATTGAACAAACTCATCAATTCCATGCGAAGGACATCTTTTTAATAGGAGTTTGAACCTTTCCCACGCATCATACAAAGACTCTGAATCCCCTTGCTCAAAATTTGATATCTCGGCCCGTTTCTTGATGAACTTAGAAATTGGGAAAAACCTTTCGAGAAATTTGCTCTCTAGATCACCCCAATTGTTGATAGTTCCTGCTGGGATAGTGTTGATCCAGTCTTTAGCCCTGCCAGTCAAAGTATACGGGAAGAGACGTAATTTTTTCTCGATCGCCGACACTCCAAACAGGATTTGTGGACCCACAAATTTCATAAAATTGGAACAAGTGTTGATTGGTCTTGACATCGTAACCGCAGAATTGTTCTGATTTCAAGGCATTGAGGATTGAGGACTTGATCTCAAATGCCACAGCTCCCACAGGTTGGAAGGTATAAGCTTGGACGCCTTGATTTCTTCTACCAAAGTCACCAAGAGTACGAGCAGGCGGATTGTCTCCCATGACTTGAGTTACAGTTGGTTGCACAGGAGTTTCTCCGGTTGCTACTTGTTGCTCTCTTTGCTTTCTTAACCTTGCTTCTTTCCGATTCGCTTTTGCAGTTTTCTCGATCTCTGGATTGTAGAGTAAATCTTTAGGATCTACTGTTCCACGCATGCACTGAAAACAACAAGAACTAAGACAAGTGTCAAAGCAACAGGTATAATAAATAAAAATAAAGAAAAACTACAACTGAAATAAATTGTTGTATATACGGGTTCGAATTAGCAGTTGCCTTCGAAATAATTAGTAAATCAATTTCGATCCCCGGCAACGGCGCCAAAAACTTGTTAAGATATTGGCAAGTGTACCAAATCGTGCAAGTAATAAAACCGGTAAGAACCGGGATATCGTCCTCAAGGATCGAGCTAATTTACTAATTACGTTAACAATTACTAATTGAACCAATTTGAAAAGGTTTGTTTGAAAAGGTTGAGCTATGAAGCTCGAATTAAAGCAATAAATTATTTTTGGAGTTTTTAAATAAAGTTAAACTAGAAAACGTTGACGAACTACGATAAGAATGAATGCTAGGGATGAACGTCTTTTGCTTTCGCACTATGTAACTGGTTTAACATCAAGGATATCTCTCTATATTTTGCTACCGAATTCGTTATAATAACTAAGTCCTAATTCCTTAGGTAACTAGTCCTCTATAGATTATTAAAACCCTAATTCCTTAGGTAATCCTAATTACCTACAAGCCTTAAACGCTAGAGTCCGCACGCATACAACAATTCGGAGAATATCCCTAAGCTACGAAGTGCAGGAATTGAAATTCTACGATTCAAATATAAGAACTTCCATTAAAATATCGAATAAAGATAATCTCACAATTTCCCAATTGTAAATGATTAAAACTAAATTTCAATTCACAAGATACGAGAGAGAAACAATAAACACAGTCAATACCGGCTACCTAGTGCTCTATCAAGATCAATTCATCCCTAACAAGAGGGGTTTAGTTACACATGATGAAAGATAAAAGAGAAGGGAAATTACAAGAGAATAACAATGATGATGATGACATTCAAGCTTCAAACTTGTTCCCAATGCTTGAATCTTCAAGAGCCAACACCGCAACGCTTCTCTCTCCGGTGTGCTAGGGTTTGGATTCGTAGTGGCCAAGAAGACCCTCAAAACGCAGCTTTTGCGTGTTTTATCGTGTTTTCAAATGATCGGCGCCTCATCGGCGCCTCATGCGACACTTAAGCGCCACTTCACGGAGGACGCTACGAGAACTCGCGCCTCACCTGGCGCCTCATGCGAGAGTTATGCGCGAATGGACGGGGACTTTTGCTTCTCTGCACTCCTTTGTCGCCTCACTTTGGCCCCAATGACACTTCAGCGCCACCCAGCGCCACTTCAGCGCCAGCACGGGCCGCCACTTCATTCCTTGGCACTTTTCCGTCCGTTTGCTTGCATTTCTTCGTTCTTCCTTTCACCTAGTCCTGGGGCACAAAAACACCACACAAACCAAGCGTAAACACTGCAAAGCAATTCAATTTCAACTAGCACAATTTACTCTTTTAGTGTTGCCATTTTCCCTACATTCAATAAAATCTTCACATAAAATCCCCTTTTTCATACTAAGAACCATCATGTGATGGGGATTCATCACCTGCGCGCCGCGCGCCACTTACGCGCCACTCTGTGTGCCTGCTCCTGCCAACCCGCGCGCCGCGCACCACTTACGCGCCACTCTGTGTGCCTACTCCTGCCAACCCGCGCGCCACTCTGCATGCCATTTGGCTGATTCCTCCCTAACATTGCACCATTGAGTCCATTTGCCTGCACTGCTTTGTTCTTCCATTCCACCTAGTCCCTGGGCATAAAAACACAACAAAACCCAGCATAAACACTGCATAGCAAATCGATTTCTAATAGAACAAATTGTTATCTTTCATCACAATCTCCACTTAAAAACTCCTTCTAAAACATTAAAATTCATCATGTGATGCGGGTTCATCATGTACTAGTTGTCCTTTCACTTGAATAAACGTTCGTTTCTTATGGATTAAAACGTGATTTTGGTTTAATATAATTTGGTAATTATTTTCTTTTATATTTTTAAGAAAAGTAGAAGCTTATTATCATAAAAATGCATTTTTTTTTTAAAATATGATATTTTACTTGTTTGTATACAACTATGTAGAAGTGATTCTTTAAAATATATGGGGTTGTTTGTTATTGATTACAAATAAGTGATTTTTATAATAAATAATTTAGAGATTAATTTTTAGAGCTTTTTTTAAAGGAAAACATAAGTTGTATTATTTTGTGCATAATAAAAAAAATTCCTTTTTACAAAAAATCATTCTTTGAAATATATTTTGGTGAATCTACTCAAAACAACTTCTCATTTGGAGCACTTTTTAGAATCTACTCAAAACAACTCCTTGTTACAAATTGCTGTACTCAAATGCTTCAATCCTAGTCGTGGGATCGGCCAAAGGTTTGGACAATGGTGATTCTTATGTTTTTCAAACAATTGCGTCGAGGAAGGAACTATGTTCCTCAACTCTGGATTTCCTAGCTCTTCCAAAGAGTGCTAGGTTGGGTTAGAGGGATGTGAGGCTTGGATTATCTATTGACTAAGTTCATAAAGTAAAGAGAAAAGTGTCAATGTAAAGTAATTTGCGAAAAAATAGTAGATTTTGATTGATTGATGTGTGTCTAGTACTGTACAAATGCTACTATATATATACATAGGCTTTTCACCGCCACTATTCGAGCTTGCAATTGCTTACCATTGGATCAATCAATGATCAACGCATCTAATTGTTTCTAGGCCCTAGAAATTCGTAGAGGTATGACTACACGACCTCTCTCGCTCCTTTCCACTAATCTCTTTCTTGATTGACCTCAACCGCCCCTAGCTTTGTGTCCACGTGCATTGAATACTTGCGCCCAAGCAAATATCCTTCACCTCACCATAATACTCCTCGGTCAGGCCTCACTCTTGGCCCTCAACCGTTCATTGATGCAACCGAGTCACCTTATGGTCGAGGTACCCTCCAAACTGAGCCTTACCTTACCTCAGAATCCTTTACTGCTCCTTAGGGCTCAGTTCTTTCCATTGTGTATCTTACGCCCCTGTGACCTGAGCATCCTTCTATGGCTATGTATTTGGCAAATATCCTAATCCAAAATGACCTCGCGTCCTACCTCGGCCCCATCAATTTCCTTAGGCATCCCTTTTTCCCTCGGACAATCAACTTAATTTATTTTGGGTGTTAACAAATGCCCCTGTTTTTTGTTGTTGTATGATCGAATGGGTGTGACTAACGGCACAAAAACACTATGATGTGACATGTTACGATAGTTGAAGTGACTAGCCGTTACATCATTGATTGGACATGTGGCGGCTCGTTTCACGCGAATCGGTGTGGCGAAGACACAGTTCTCTAGGCCACGTTGGTTACACCTCATAGCTATAAATGGGTATCATGATTACTTTGCACGGTTACTTTCGCTCTTATCTTCCTGCATACTCAATCGTTTCCATCGTCAACCTTGAAGATGAAGACGACGAGGAAGATGAAGACGACGTCCCCATTCTTCACCGTAAGCGAACTCGTAGCCTGTTGGCCCTAAGCTCTCCTCCTCCAAACACCCAACGCTCGACTCCTGCTACTGAAGATCATTCTCCCCAGTTCAAGAGACTGAGAGTAAGTTTTTTTTCTTTCGCACCCCATTGGTACTTGTGTTTCTCTGTTCGTCTATTTACCCTTGGTGTTTATTTCAGAAGACTCTCCCCACATCAGAGCCGCATTCCTCTCCTATGCCACGACATAGTCCAGTTTCAGGCTTGGTAAGCAACCTTTTCTCGGAATTTTGCTCCCTTTTCTAACCCTCGTTCTTCCTTTTAGGATCAAACTGAGGAGGCATTAGCCACTAACCGTCAAGTTCCATCCGCCGCTGAAGATGTTGGCACTTCATCTCCTTTTCTTAAACCAGACATCCCCGCCGAACCAACTGTGACTGAAGAGGAATTGGCTCGTTATTTCCTTAGCCTAGATGCTCCCGTGGCGACGATCTCTCCCCTAGAAGTTGATCTTGGTCGGTGGAGGCTACTCTGGCAGGGGAAATCCCAACCGGTCTCGCTCAAGTGGCCGATCTCAGGGCCTCATTGTTTAGGCTTTCAGATTCCACTAATGTTCCTGAGGTTAGCAAGGATGCCCTGTGGCAGATAGCCCTCCAACTCGACGACATGTCAAGACTTTACGCTCAAGGCAAGGCCACCTAGGATGTTGCCCAGTCTACGCTGCACAAATTAGAGGCCCTTCAAGTTGAGAAAAGTGGGTATCGGCCAGCCTTCCTTTCCCTGGACAAGGAGAAGAATGCCACCCTGGCTGAGAATGAACAGGTTGCCCAGAGAATCCAAACCATCGAAAGCACCATCGCCTCCCTTCAAGCAGAATTAGCCTCCCTCACTCTTCAGCACTCCACGACCGCCAGTAAGCTTGCCACTATCTCTACAGACATCCTTTAACTTTTCCACCGCAATTCCTCTATGGACCCCTCTTTGGCCCTCCTCCTCCCACAGAAAACAGGGTTGGAATCTGATCTTCAAAAGAGCTGGGAGGCTATTTTGCAGGCGGTAACGGTGTGGGGTGACTTGCGCCTTTTCCTCGAATAGGCGTTTGTCCTACCATTTCAAAACATTTTTTTGCATATAAAAACACACAAAGCGCATAAAATAAACCGAAAACAAACTCATAACATAATTAAGCATGCTAATACATTTTTGGCTTTCAGAGCCAGTGTTTGGTAGAACATTTCATTACATTCAGATTCCACCTCATTGCTCTTCCCAATCACTTCATCACATATGATGTTCAATCTCGACGTTCCTTGGTATTAGTTTGCGCCTCTTTATTGATATGCAAATTTATTAGCTATTTGTCCAACCTGAAAATTAAGATTTTGAATAGAAGCATCAACTCTCTCCTGGTTAGAAATGGATACCTGCCTATACTGAATCAGAATATCCTCCATTTTTGTGATTGAAGAAGCCTTTGTATCCATTGTCTTCACAATAAACCACTGCATGTATTGCATTTGAATGTCCTCCAATGTTGAACTTATGTTTGGTTCAAGAGAATATTGACTGTATTGTTGATAAGGAGATTCCCCAACAATTTTCCATTGATCTTGTTTCCATTCTTGGGCATAGTGATAGCTGTTGTAACCATGGTCAATCATGGTTTCTGCTTGTCTTAGAGAACTTGAAAAAAGAACTAGCTAACATGTGGAATATCGTTGACTAGCAAGATGAGTTAGTATAAAACTAAAGAAGACTTGTTTTGTGAGAGTGTGTTTAGCTTCAACAAGCTAATAAACAAATTTACGTCGCATAAACAAGCTCCAACAACTAAACAAACATATTAGCTTAACAAAAAATTAAAAAAATTATATTTACAAGTATATAACAGCTTGCTTGAGGTTAAAAATTTGATGCAATGCTTAAATATCTAGCAAGAAGTACCCAAAGAACGACGCCAATTTTGATAAATCTTTTCGTAGAAATTGTTATACTCTGCTCAAATACTGAGAGTATTAGGTATCATATCCGCAGGGTTTAGTGATATTTTCTTAAATAGTCGAGGAATATATATATATATATATATATATATATATATATATATATATATATATATATATATATATATATATATATCAGAATCTTTTTATGTAAATCAAGCACTCATCAAGTACATATTTGCCCGAGGACTTGAGGATTCTGAGTGTGGGTTCCGGCAAGGTGATAACTATTATTTATATAGAGTTATTTATATGTTCATGTTAGTTTCTAAATAATATTGTTTAATATGGGTTGTTTAGAGTAAAAAGAGGGTTAGGAACTGATTTGTGATCATTTGCCACTTTTGGTGCCCCATGTTGTATTTTAATGTGTTTGTTCAATGCT
Organism: Oxytropis ochrocephala; assembly: GCA_020916435.1. NCBI lineage: Eukaryota > Viridiplantae > Streptophyta > Magnoliopsida > Fabales > Fabaceae > Oxytropis > Oxytropis ochrocephala. Next base: position 73,901,908 of record CM037093.1, on the reverse strand, counting down.
ACAACATTTGCTGCCCCAACACTCAATGCCTCAACATTCGTGGCAGACTGATGCTCCAGCATTACGAGTGGGAAATTACTCCAACCTTAGGAAACCAAACTATGAAGAAACCTAACTCAAAGGAGTCACCTTTTGAGGACACTTGTCAATTCACTATAGGACCTCTTCTCTTTAATAAAGCAAATGTCTAATCCACTTTTTGAGGCACATGGATAAAGAGATCAACTTCTTCACCAAGGAAACCCAACCATGAGGAAACCTCATTTAAGGGAGCCACCTTTTGAGGACACTTGTCAATTCTCTATAGGACCTTTTTTCTTTGATAAAGCAAATGTCAAATCTACTTTTGAGGCACATGGGTTCAAGTGAAATCAACTTGTCCTCCAAGTAAACTTAACCTTCAAGAAAGCTCACCCATGAAGTCTATAAATACTCTTCATCTCCTCATTCACAAGTAGACCAGAATTCACTAACTTAAATCATATTGGAGCTGGTTTCATTGGAAGAGAAAGAACTTGACAACTTCTTCCCTCACCTTCATGCAACTGCATTCTGCGCAAGGAATGCTCTTTGCACAGTGCAAATAGAAGCGATTCTCCGGCATTACAGGGCTGATTTATGCAAAGGGAACTAAACTGTGTATCTTCTACTCTATTTCTTTTCGTTTGTGTTTTTCAGTAATATGAACATATTATTTATATCAATTTGTATGTCCTCAGTAGTGTTAAGCATGAGCTAAACTCTTTTGTAGTTGGATGCCATAAACTTTGTAATGATCCTTTAACTAGTTTTATGTTATATATTGATGTTTGCATTTTAATTATTGCATGGTAACTCTTTCATATCCATCTTTAGAATTGGCTAACTAAAAGTGAATGCAAATCATAAATACATACATGGTTTATGATTAGACCTCAATAACTAATATGGATAAGTGTTTAATAAAGGAAACTTTGTTAATTTCATGCTAAAACCTAGACATAGGATAACATAGTCCATAGGGTGATACTGTGGGTACTTCATATACAGGGGTGAACTTATTTAGAGCTTAGACATAAGACTTGTAATGAAACCATGATGTTAGTTGTTGAAAAGCACACATCAATTGCTACAACATCCATTGCGGCAGAGCATCAATTGTCGCAAAGATCCATTCTTTGGAGCATCATATATAACATAATACCGTTAAAGGTGATTTACTTAGTGGGCAACATTTCAACTACTTTCTCATCATATTTTACATCTCAACTTTACTTGCTTGTTTGTTTTCTGTTTGTGTACATTCTTGCATTCCTACCATATTGTTTATTGGTTACCTTTCACTAGTGAACTATTGATTTTACACTTGTAAATTAATCCAATCCTTGTGGAAACGATACTCTACTTTCACTTTATTATTTGTTGCGACTGTATATACTTGCACATCACCTTTTCGCACACCACAAGGCTCCTATTGATTTTTTTAGAGAGACCGCTCTATCCTTTCACAAGCCAAAGAATGATTGAGCCATAAATAGTCCTCCCCTGATTATTGCTCTGCTCATTCCGGCGTTGACGTAGAGTCGTACTATCTGAGGGTAGAGGGCGTCAAAGCTCTTAGGATATTGGTTCCTAATAGATGATGAGACACGCGTTACGAAAACCAAGTTTGGGTCGATTATTTCCAGTAGGGATGGGAATAGGCCTGACCGATTGACTCTACGACCCAGCCTACATTATGCCCAGGCCAGTCGAGTTTTTTTTTTTTTTTAAATAGATCAGGTTAAGGCTTTTCTCAAAGCCTATTTAGCTAAAAAGGTCAGGCTACAAGTCATCGAAAAAGCCTTTTAGGCCTATCAGACCGACTTTTTTAAGTAAATATAAATAATTTTATTACTATTATTATATTAAAATTTGTACTTTGTGTTAAATCATAAATTTGCTAATATCTTGTCTTAATTTTAACATAACATACATCAATTTTTGAAATATTTAAAGTTACCATTATAAAATAGAATTTAAATTAGATGTTAACAAATTAAGCTTTATCTCACTGACCTATTAACTTCTTAGTCTATTTACAAAAGCATACATCATTTAAAGACTATAAGGCTTTCATAAAAAGCAACGAAATATGCTTTTACTGTGCTCTCAAGCTTTTCGTAAAGGCCATGTCAGCCTAAAAAAGGGCTTTCGGCAGCAACATGCTAGACTCGGGCCTTACAATGTCCAAATTTCGACCCAACCTATTCCCATCCCTAATTGTCGGCCGAGGATCTAGCTTTTCAGATCGTGGTTTTTTTCGATATCACCGACTATGTCTATATCTATGACTTTATGCTTAGTATAAGACCTACTGTCATCCAATTCAAGATGAAACATCCTCTAGAACTAAGAAACGTGCAAAAAAGGTATCAATTGATGAAACATGCATGAGTGTACTTGCAAAAATATTTCAGAAAGTTGCTGATGCGTTTGAAATGAGCGAAATTGAGATGATCAAACATAGTAAGAATACTAATAGTGAGTATATTCGGGCTGAGTTGGTAAATTTTGGCGTTGAATCAACTTTATTGGCCCATATTTATATGTATCTTGTTCAACATCTCGATGCATTGAAAGCCTTTAAGAGAGTTTCAATAGACAAGCACAAGGAAATGCTAACTTATATTATGTAGGGATACCCATTTAATTGATGGTAATATATATTTAATTGCTTTGTTAAAATAAATATAATATTAAATTAGTTTTGAGTATGCTTTGTTTTGTGGTTTTACAGATTCTTAGGAAATCTTGAAGAAGAATATAGTCATATGCTATGGATGCTTTTGCCATAATGAATATGGAGAATTAAATAATTTGTACTAGACTTAAGTTTTATGTTAGTTTTAAGAGCTTGAACATGCTCTCACATATTTTGTATGACTTTGAACATGTAATACTTGTTCTAATGTTTGATGTGCTGCTCTTGGTGGCTACATCCGTAGATTCAGACTTGTAGTGATGATAGTTGGTTGCTGTCATGTAGATGTAATTGCATTTTGAAGCTTAACCATGTACCGGCAAATTTGATCAGATGTATTGTATGCGTGCTTCGAACGGGTTGAATTGCAGAATTGGGTTACTTTATTGTTAGTGTCATGTTGCGTGCTTTTAATATATATTCAATTCTGCTTAGGAAAAAAATTTACCTGTGGCATTGTTTTTTAAGAGAGAACAAGTTGCTTTGGGAGCAGAAAATCTCATTGGATTGAAATATTCATGTCAGCTAGCTTTGATCATGGGTAGTGGCGGATCTTTATGGGAGGTTTTGAGCCTACTTGCACTCCCTGGCTCCCATTAAGTTAATATATACATAGATATATTTTATACTCAAAGTTAATATATATAACCAAATGAACACTAAGAACAAAGGATTAGTAATTAAACTAAGTAAGAACATTATTTGTATATTTAGGTCCCTAGTTCAATTCTTGTGACACAAAACTCTTTTTTTTGTAGTTATTTGTATATTTTTCTCAAAAATTAATATAAAAAGCGCACTAAGAATATTTGAACTTAGGACATTAAAATTGACATAGATAATTTTGACCACTAAACCAAACAAACTATTATAAATACACCATTAATTTTGTTTAATATATTTGTTCTTATTTTTGGCTCCTCTCCAATTTTTTTTTGGCAAGATCCATGCTCGATGGGTATAGTTTTTTTTTTGACGCAGGGTATAGTTTTTAGGAGTTAGAAATATTAAGGGTAATAAAGAAATAAAAATGTCATAATATTTTTTTGATAAGCATAAAAATGTCATAATTGATATCATTCGGAGTGAAAACTTTATTCCATTTCATCATAAAATACCTAAACAATAGAATGAAAATTTCATTTCATTCCATTCTGCTCCGCTACGGTTAGTACTTTTTTTTTTTTTTTTTTTGAGATTTACGGTTAGTACTCTTTGGTTGAATTAGAGAAATTTTTTGTATTTTCAAATTTTTGTGTTATTAAAAAAAGAAAAACTCTCCAAGCAAACCCCTTTTTATTTTATGTAAAAGGTTTACAAATCCGCGGCTACTCGACTTAGAAGTGGGTTGAGTGCAAAGGACTTGGTGCCTTCTCTTTTGCCTTTTCTTTTTAACTTTTATACGCTGTCGGCGCAATTGCCTCAGTTTGGTGTCTACTCCGATTTGATTTCATGGACAATAGCGATCAAATCACAGAGTTAGCGCCAACGGCACCCGAAGCACATGAGGAAAGAGGCGCCGGCGGCAAACTCAGAAAACCGCCATCGAGAAAGCCGGCAGCTAGCCCTTACGCTCGTCCACCGGCAAACGATCGCCGCCGATGGATTTCAAAACTCGTGGATCCTGCTTACCGTCTCATTGCTGGTGGAGCCACTCGTTTTCTTCCTTCTTTCTTATCAACACCGGCTTCCGCCTCTTCTCTCCCTAGCCCTCCTCCGTCTGACACTGACGATCAAGGTCAGATTCTGTTTTTTCTTTCTTTTCATTTTCCTTCAATTTCTCGCGCTTTTAGGTCTTTGATTATCATTATGTAGTGGTCATTACTTGATTAGATGCTGAAATTGCACGTAATGCTCTCATAGGATCACTGTTTGGTCTTGTCTTCAAGTGTTTGTTTAAATTGATTTATTTTTAGATTGGTGTATTTGTGCTTATTGACCGGCATTATGACTTAAGAGACAATTTGGTAGAGCATATAGAGAGAGACGGCTTATTTGATGTATTGATGTCAATGCGTTGTTTTCAGCATGGATCACCATTTGGTTCCAGCATATTTTCATAAGCTCTACAATATAGCTTATGACTTTATTTTATCTTTTAAACAGAAATAGCTTATACATTATGATATAAGAAATTATTTTAGTTGTTTATCCAAGCATTACTTAAATCTGTAATCTATTTCAATTTTTACATTTCTCCCTCTTGCTAGTTTGTTTTTTAAATTCATGTGGTGGTTCATGAAAACATAAATGACTGCAATTATGGTAAATGTTGTTTAAATATGGTTTATTCCTTTGCTAACAGACTAACCCAAATCAAAATAATTATCATTGTTGAGAGCATGGTCATACTCGTGACTAGAAGAAAATCAAATGTAGTGAGTGAGTAATCTTCAAATGAATGAGAGAGGTATTTGTCCTTATAGTTAAGTAGCTATGGTTACTAGTAGCAGTGACATTTACAAGTCTTTCACCAAGCAGAAAGAGTTAATTTGATGCCAAATGATAGAATTTGTATTTTGAAGTTCTAATTTATCAGAATCTCTGTTTTGTTGAAACCTTCTACACAATGTTCAGTTATTTTATACAATCGTAAGAATATACGTATAGGAAGCCTACATAAAAGTACTTATAGGAATGGTGTTTTACTTTGATCGTGGATTAATGGGACAGTCAGAATGTTTGATGTTGATCTTTCTATTGAATTCAAAGGAAGGAATATTGGTGCAAATATATAGTATCACGGGTTGCTAATCTATTTATTCTATGACATCCAGATCCTTCATTCGTGTTGGATGCTGGAGGTGATGATTTATACACTGCCTAACAACTTATTGTTTTGTAAGTGCTAAATAAAAACATCTAGTAGCTTTTGACTCTAAAATTGAGGATGTGGTATAATTCATTATTGGAGTGACATTCTTTCTATTCGTACTTTCACATCATGGAGATGCATTCCCAGTTCCCACTATTCCAAATTTTGGGATAGTTCAGGGATAATTTAACCAAGGAAGCGTGTGATTTTCATTACAATTGTTCTCTGCTATATGAACTGGTATATATTACAGTGCCAATTGAAAAAGTCGTATAGTGACCAACTTATAACAGAACTACCGGAACACAGTTTCAGTATGATTCCAAAGATAACTTAAATTAGAATCCTTGTAAAGCTATTGCAGAATATACCTGACTAAGCTATTGCAAAATATAGCTAAGCTGTAGAGTTGTGCAATAAAATCTGGATAGAGAGCATACTCTCAATACACCCCCCACAAGTTCAAGGAGGGTGAGAAACTGAAGGACGCATAGGCATTGACCTTGTCCCTCAACTCAAATATGCAAGTAAGAAAAAGAGGCTTGGTTAGAACGGTAACCCACTCTTGAGCATAAACACAAAGAACTGTTAGCTGCTCATGGATCACCTTCTCAAGAACAAAAAAAGAGGGCTAACTCCACACGTTTTGTCTAAGCATTAAGAATAGGATTACGAGTCAGAGAAGTAACACGTCGATTATCACACCAAACAATGGGTGTGATGAATGCTTGAAACTACACTTTCTATAGTTGCTTGAGCCAAGCTCATGTACTCAGCTTCAGTATTTGAGTATGCTATAACTTTTTGTTTTCTTGACCACCATGAAACCAAATTTGGCCGTAGGGAAGCTCTAATACCTAAGGTGGAGAGGTGGTTGTCTACATCAAAATAAGCCTAAATAGGCAAGGGATAATGGAGCTTAGCTGGACATAGTTGTAGACTCTGTAATTAATCGCGAGTGGCGGTGCATCACGGTGATTTGGCGCCACACAACAAGCAGTGGCGGCACGAATTAGGGTTGCGTTTGAAACAGCGCGATTGTGGGCCAATTGCAGAGTGGATTGAGGACTTGGAGTGGGTTTGACGCAGGTTCAATGCGGAGAAGACGCAAAACCCAAAGAATAGTTCCTTTTAAATATCTCAAAGCGTGCTAAACTGTAAATCAGACACCAATGAGCCAGGCATAAACAAAATAAACTTAGTTCATTGGACTGGTGATCTTAGTTAGGCCTAGTTATGGTTGCTTTTTGCAAGCCACAACAACTAACCTGTACATGGTTGGATAGGGTAGGTAATTAACCCTTTCTTTGGACAATTTGCAGCCACTAATCATAGAGGATAGATGGGTCTAGCATTTTCCATGTTAGTTTTAACTAATAGATCACGCATGTATATTCATCGAGTTTAAAAGTATAGCCAGAAGAAGTCTGTTTTTTCCTTGCTATGAATGTACAATAAGTAGGTCACCTTAGGTTTGTCTATAGCCCAAGATACCATAAGCTGAGTCCAAACCAACTACGAGGTGTCTAGTTGAGCCCATAAATGATTTTCTTAATTTGCACACCATGTTCCATCAATTAGTGGAGTCACATCCTGGTGGAATCTCCATATAAAAATCCTCTAAGTCTCCATGTAGAAGTGAATTTTTAACTGGAATATATATATATATATATATATATATATATATATATATACACACATACACACACATACATATATTCCAAAAGAAATAGGATGTTTTACAACAAAATATTTTGGATACTGGCCATATGTTATATGCTATGCCTCTAAAGTAGTTTTGGGTTGGCTGCTTTGTGCCAACTATTTGGGATTGACAGCAATGCTTTTGTAGTTTATTAATATGATTGGACAAAGCTAATAGCCTAATTGCAAGTTGAGATTAAGAAAATGAGATTGAGTAATATATATATATATATATATATATATATATATACACACATACACACACATACATATATTCCAAAAGAAATAGGATGTTTTACAACAAAATATTTTGGATACTGGCCATATGTTATATGCTATGCCTCTAAAGTAGTTTTGGGTTGGCTGCTTTGTGCCAACTATTTGGGATTGACAGCAATACTTTTGTAGTTTATTAATATGATTGGACAAAGCTAATAGCCTAATTGCAAGTTGAGATTAAGAAAATGAGATTGAGTAACCTTCTTACTTTTGAATGACCTAGTTAGAGATGTTTAGGTATTGGAGGGAATTACGATTTCATTTAAAAATTATGAAGTGGCCTTTATCTTATGATGGAGTTGGGTCAAAATAAATATTATTAGAGAGTTAAGTCACATTCCAAACTTAATTTATGTGCATGACAAGAGCGCGTCTTTGTATACATGATTTACGAGAGCATATATGGAGAGGACAGTGCTTAGACAAAGAAAGCAAGAATTATGAATGCACTAATGGCATTTTTAGAATTCTTCTTGGTTTAAGTAAGGAAAGCATTTAAGGCAAATAACATTTTAAAAAGATGATTAAAGTAAAGGGAGTTAAACTTTGCTAAAGGTACCTATTATTTCTCTTCACTCCTATATAGTCTTATATGTAGATGCATTAATTGTGGTACAGTCTGTACCTTGTATAGGTGTTCATGGAAGGCCTGCATTTTGCTAATTAGGCGTTACATGATTGGCAGACATAATGACAATCATATTGACAATTTTAACTAGGTATGTATGACAACATTTTGTTGTTTGTTTTGGAATGGGTTTAATGATCATGTGGTGGCATGGGATTTCTGGCTTTCCTTACACTGACTTATTTTGTGTTAAAGAAACTTCCAAAAACTGATATCTTGAAAGAGATATTATTCTCCTTCCTCTGAAGCTACTAACAGTACCAACAGTTGAATTTCCGTAGCATGCCTTTCTCCATTATGTCCATATTTGTATTTTTATACTGTTAGTATGAAACCATCTGATACTCGAAAAGTGTTAAATATTTATTTTATGCTTCTTGTGCTTTCAGCTTATAGATACAATGAGTCCTTTCAATTGTAGAGTTAAATCTACTGCCTATTATAAATATTTGTTCCCTGTAGAACTAATCTAAAAAATGGTGATATCTTCCTGATCAACTTCTTTATTGGCAACAGGTAAATTGAGAAATGATGAACAGTGCAATAAAGATGATCCGCTCAGAAGCGACTTACATGTAAGAAATGTTTTTACTTATGTGTTAGTGTATATCGTTAGTGCTTCGTTTTGAAATTATGCAGTTTTAGATAAAAAAAGGAGATCAGAAAGAATAAAGACTCTTGAAAAATAATATGTAATATGATTGATAGTGCGTAGATGAAAGTTTGATACAAGACTCCTAATCAGATATAAATTGGAAAACTAGGAACGAAATCACCATAATAACTAAGTAATAGGGAAGAAACTAAATCCTGAGAGACAATTTAAGATACTCCAAAATTATACACTAATCTTACGAGATAAACTAAAATAATATAGAGATATTATAAGATACTTTTTTATATTCCAACACTCCCTCAAGTAAAGTAAGCTTTAGGCTTGTTACAGATATACCTTTTAAAAGATAAAACATAACGATCATGGAAATGACCTAGAATTCTTCAACCTTCGTTCTTCGTCTACAAACACTCCAAAAGAATCGAGAATCCCAATTTTTGAAACAAACATTGATTGCGAAAATAGGGAAATGCTTAACCATTAAGTAGAAACAACTCAAGTCTTAACCACTTAACAGAAGCAAATATGCTGAACCACCACCAAAGGTAGAAGCTACCAAAGGTTAACCATCAAGAGTAGAAGCTGAAACATCGACTTAGGAACTTCAACGCCCCGCCTCACATTAAGGACCGGACATATGAAGCCTGGACTTATATAGGTGGAATAATAGGGATCTCATCACACCCCCTCACACCCAAGTTTGGACATTTGAAGTGTAGGCAAATGGGGGGATGATAGAGATCTTGGTCTAGTAACAGATCTAGGATTTAGGATAGACTCTGATACCATCTATGAATTAAGGATTAAGCCTAACTCAAGCCTACACAATTGCCTTGTAAGGTGAAGTCTGCCCAAGCTTATTATTAGGACTACATAAGCCATATATCTAGTCAACGTGGGACTTCAAGATAAATTTATTATAACCATTAAATGAATGCTGAAAATTAAAATAATACTCAAAATTTATGAAATATTCATATTCACAAATAACAATAAAAAGTCGTAGGTCTTAAGCAAAACATAGAAGTAAATACCAAATAAGTAAAGACCTCACCTAAAGCTTATATTTATATGTTTGAGTCTCTGTCTGATTAAAATGAATAATTTTTTAGCTATCTCAATTTGTCTCCTTTGTGTCTCAGTTCTCAGTGTTCTCCTATTGTTTATTGTGCTTATTTGTTTGCAGCTCTTGGCATCCAAATTGTCTGAAATGGAAAGTACTGGTGACATCAATCGTAAACTAAACAACAGTTTTGACTTTGTTCCTCCTAGACAAGATGAAAAAGGAGAGCAACCTGAGAAAGACATGCTTTCAGATATTGAGCGATTAGTAAAAGGGAAAAAGTTCACTAGGTATGCTAATACCATTTATTGTTTTCTATCTGCTGATAATACCATGTTTAAAAATCTTTAATCTTCTTATGTAGAGATGAATTCAACCACTTAGTGGAGGTTTTGAATTCAAGGGAAATCAACGTTTCTAATGCTGAACAAGGACAGGAAAACATAAATTTGACGTCTAGGCAAGATGATGAGGGGATTGCATTGGCTCACAGGCTTCCAAAAGTTTCCAATGAGCGAAGGCATGAAGAATCTAAAGGAGCTGTATGGGGAAGCACAACACCTCTTTCCCTATCAAAAGTTAGTATTGCATCTACTTGTTTAAACCATTCACATTTACTGATGGATTACTACAAGTTCATTGCCTTCACGTGATCTGATAAAGTGTTATTAGCTTTTTTCTTGTACATGAGATCTATTATGGCTGAGTTGTATCTTGACAGTCCCACAAGCTTTCATATGTATTACACTCTGGCATCAATTACTAATATTTACAATCTGTTAGATATCTATGGTGGATTTAAACCAGAGGAAGGAGAGATAGGAGAGAGAGTGATCTGAATCCTAACCGAACACCAGTTTTAACCTGCTATTCGGAATTTTAATAAACAGCTGTAAGCAAGTTTTGCTGGATATAACGTAGTACACGTATTCACTAATGTTCCCACCTCAAGCTCATGGAATGTATAAAGATGGCTGATCATACACTGAGTTGGTATTAAAGTTCCCAAAACCAAGTAGGAGAAAAGCTTTTACGAGAAGATCTGCACGTTGGTCAGTAGCTGCAATGTGCTGTACCAATGACTTCCTCAAAACTTTCACACGAACAAAGAGATCAAGCATGTGTTTGGTATGAGCACTGAGATGTGGATTTGTCATTGTGCTCAAGTTTTCATGATATATAGTAGATGCTGAAACTGAGATGTTGAGCTCTTTGAGAAGTTTTCATGATATATTGTGCTCAAGTTTTCATGATATATAGTAGATGCTGAAACTGAGATGTTGAGCTCCACTGAGATGTAAGGAGCAGCTAAAGCTTCTTGGACCACTTTGAAATGAGATGCGGGTCTGGGAATATACATGATCCAGATATAGAGTGCTTCCCAAATTCTAAGACATATAGAGTTCGATGTACACTTCATTAGAGAAAGGGTCCGCTTTGGCATTCTCAAAATTTCTTGTGTAAATTCTAAGAATTTATAGAGATATTGACGAAGTCCTTACAGGGTACTAGGATGGCATACATGTGACAAGATGGAGCATCTAACATTTTATGCTCCAGCTTGTGGGAGAGATTTGATTGTAATTATTAATTTCCATTTATTCCTTATTTCTATTGCTATCGTTTCTTCTTACTGGACTTTCATAGTTTTTCATTGATAGCATAGAATAATTGATTTGTTCAACAAATTTAGGTATATATATATATATATATATATATATATATATATATATTCAGATTCTTGTCTGTCTAATCTTAAACCTTGAAGATTGAGGTTGACAGTACCCAAAAGTCCAATTATAATAGGATGATTTTTTAGTGTAGAATGTGGTCAGTTTTTGGGGATTTAATTTTCTTGTACGATGTCAAATTAACAATTCTCCAGGCTCGAGATGAAATTGGTGCTTCGCCAATGGAGATTGCTAGAGCATATATGAATTCCCTGCATCCGAAGTAGGCCCCAGTTCTTCTAAGGGCATCACTCAAGCTATTGAAAGCCATGTACTCCATAGTGATGAAGCTGTATTGAAACCATATGATCCATCACCATCAAAGAAGTCGTCAACATGCTGGCCAGGTGCTGTCACGCAAAATACTTATGGAACACCACAAAGTCAAGGAAGCAGATATGGACTTATTAATCACCCCCGGACTCCTTATTCCAGAACTCTATTAACAAAGTCAAGGTCCAAGGTATGTTTTTTAGGTTACTTTGATGGCTTGGGTTGTGTTCAAACTTCTGATTCTCTTTCTTTTTCTCTAGTGGATCAATCACAGTCAGGTTTCTTCAACTCCCCTCCGTCAATCACAGAAAACTCTGTATCTGCAGGTATCACTCGATGTTCTGATGCAGCAATTGTATTTAACTTGTTGTATGTTGAGTCTTATAACAATCTGTAAATCACTAAAATTGAAATTTATATGTGAGTCTTATTGGTGATTGTTTGGAATACAAGTTGGTCGAATGATGATCTTTTCATATTCTATGATATTCCTATTTGTCTTGCTGTATCTATTGGCTGGTGTTCTGCTATGCTAAGACTTACAAGATTATTACATATATGATTCATGAACTGGCATTAATTTAAATAGTTAATGGTTTTAAAAGATTCCTTTTGGTTATGATATCACATTTTAAAATGTTTTCATAGCTCACCGCCAAGCTTTTCATTGTACGAGCCAGAAGTCCAGATATTTCCTGCTTTAACTTTGATATTTAGAGTTGAGGGAGCAAATGGAGGCAATGCATTTTTCTTTGGCATCATATTGTTGCATAGGCCTTGATTTGAATTACTTGTTATTTGGTTAATGCCTATGAACATTATATTATGGCTATTTAATCTATATTCTGATACTGATAATTGAAACTGCAAATATCAAATGATGGGCATCTGCTGCAACCTGGAAAATATTTTCTGTGCTTTTTTCTTATTTAGCCAAGTTTTGTGGAAGCTTCTAAATCTCCGGTAGAACATTTAAATTAATTTTCATGCTTATGAAAAAAGAAATTTTTTTTGTGTTTGAATTTGGTTTATCCATTTACTTTCATTTCCTTATTCTTCAAATTGGTTGGTTACTTTTCCTCCTTCTGCTAGTAATTGGTCACTAACATAATTATAATAAACAAAGGACAACAAATCTGAAGTTGGTGCATCAGAAAGTCGATATGGATCAGTTGGACCTATTCGTCGAAGTAGGCATAAGTTTGGGGTACAATCGACTCCACAGAGACCACCTTATTCATCTACGAGTCCTTCACAGAGAGGAAGTTCGGTTTTATTGAAGGTTTAAATCCTATTGTTACAACAAGCACAGATCTTGGTAGGACGAGTAAGCCACTGGGCTTTGAACAGGGTGTTCCAACAGTACACATGCATACAAGTTTGATGGCAAAGAAGATATTAGACCATATTGATAGAAACATTCCCACTCCTAAGGAGAAATCTGCTGAGCTGAAGTTTGCAGCTAATTGGAAAAATCCCGAATCTTCTGTTAGTACGAGTACCATCTTGTCAAATGAAGTTAATGGCTTGTCTAAAATTAAAGATGTTAGTCCTCGTAAATATGACGGACTTGATGGAAAGAAATCTAGAAATGAAGATAAAGGAAACTGTGATGTCGATATTCAACCTAGAAAGAGTACTGGTAAATCAACTGACTTCACTAGAGATGGGACTTCAGCAACTGACATTAACGCTAGCAGCAGCATCCCTATACTTTTAATGGTGCTAGGACTACACAAAAGTTTGGTGGTTCCCTAATGTTTTCAGTGAAATCTACTGAGGAGGTACTTATTTTATGGCCATTGATATTTTTTACATGCCCTTTTGTTTTGTCCCTCAAAATTTGTCACTAGGTGTTATCTATAATCACTTGCTTGGAAAAAATTACTTCATAGTTTATGAGACACTAAAGTTGAAGAGTTAGTCCTCAATTTAGTCCTTAAAGTATCACTTTCTCCTATTTGATTCCTAAATTATATCAAAATAATATGGTCCTTGAAATTGGTGAAACCCATCCAATTAACCCCTAATAAATATTCTTTGAGGGACTAATGAGATGAGATGAATTCTACAAAACTTTAGGGACTAATTAGACGAATTTCATAAACTTTAAGGACTACTCATTGTTTTCAAATACTTCAAGAACTAAATAGGAATTTCTAGTAGTCAATTTATTATCTATTTTCAAATATCTTTGGCATGATATTTCAATAACCATGTGTTTCTGATTTTCCCACTGCAGCTAGTAAGCCAAGAAAAGAAAACTGTTGTTAATAATGCAGCAAGTAAACCAGTTTTGCCTCCTATTTCTATCAAGAAGCCTGAATCAAGATGGGGTTCAGCATCTGATATCAGCTCGGGATTTACCTTCCCTGTATCAACATCCTCTTCTGTATTTTCTGAACCACCAACACCATCTATCATGCCGTTATTCTCTACCGGTAATCAGCCGCAATTAAATGAAAAATCTACTGAGCCGTCTTACACTTTTGGTATTAAAAAGTCCAATCCGGCGGTAGTGTTTTCCTTCCCATCTACAAGCAATACTGCTGCTGTTAATAGTGATGCTGGAGACATAAAATTTAACTTTGGTTCAACTGACAAGGCAAGGTTGTCGTTTTCATTTGGAAAAAATGCTGCATGCTGTTGAGTAAAATAGAAGAAATGAGGTTCAAAAAATTGTCTCCGCCATTTATTACATTCATTATTGTATTTACACCCTTTAATAGTGTACTTTTGATTTCCTTTTGTTTTTCGTGTGAAGATGATTATGCCGTTTTGGATCAGAAAATGAGGTTTTTATGGCCCTATCCTTAATCCCTTTTTAGTTTTTTATTCTTTTTCTTTCTATACAGCTTGTCATAAGCCTGGTAAAAATTGGTGATTAGAATGAGCAACGTTAATTAGTACGAAGAGTCTACAACGAATTTTACATTTAATGGAAAGCTTTGTTTTTCCCCCCCAAATAAATAAGATTTTGAAAATACTAAAATCAAAAGGCAATCATGTGGTTATCATCCTTCGTATATCTTTGTCAATTGTCAATGCTTAATAGTGTTAATTGTTAATGCTTAATATTGTTAGTCAAAACATTAGGTTCGTTTTAGATCTGATTCATGAAAAATAAACGATCCATGTTTTTGAAAAATTATATTTACTGTTCACAGAACAAATAATATTCATACCATTTTTCTTTATGATTTGTCCGATGGAAAATGTCTTATGAATACTAGCCTTAGCGTGCATCGTGAGTGCTAGTGTTAAAATTGAGAACTTCAAATTGATATATTGGAAAAAAATAAACAATAAATCACAAACAATAGAAAATTTCAAACCAAACATAATTAGTAATTAAAAATATCTGAGTGTGCTAGTACTTAGGAAGATATGATCTTAACAATATATTAGAAACCACAGTGAGTCAACATTCCATACAAAACACAAATAAAAGACTTGAAAGTTTTTAAAACACAAATGTAATCACATGACAATTGGATTCTCATCACTAGCTCCAGCAACTCCATTGGGAAAGTAATTGTCTCGAGGATTTGTTTCGACAACCTCTGGATGGATAACTTGAAGAGGTGGTGGTTGATGGAGCATCAACCTAGGACGGACACAACCAGGAGACAATGGACAGTGTATCTTATAGCGCCCTTTGGAAGTGTAAGTTAACGCAACCACCCTACTTCTTGGTGTCCCATATAACCCATCCACCCCAAAAACCTCCATAATTTGATTAGTGGGAGTCTCAAGATATACTAAATAGATATTTGTTAATACTTATGAAGTTTTAGATATTAGTCATGAACCTTAAAAGACATACATAAGTAAACAACTTAAAATTCATACATATTCCGAAAGCACCAAAAGGAGTCACAATAGTAATACATTAATACATAACCATAATAATTCATAACTCAAACCTCTAGATCAACAACAATTGGATTGTCTGCGATTGATCCACCAAATCGTTTTCAGGGTACTGAACTTGAAGAGGCGGTGGTTGACGATGCATCAATCTTGGACGAATACGATTGGTACTCATTAGGATATGTATCTTGAAACGACCTTGTGAAGTGTAGGACAATTGAACCATCATGCGACGAAACGTGCAAAAGAAATTGTCAAAATACATGCCTGGAAAAAATGCAATTAACATGCAACAATGCAATTTATTTCTATACATACCAAAGTGCAAAACATGTTACTAAAAAAACATGTGGTCCGAGCTTGGTATAATTTTAACTAATAACACTTGCACTTTCAAGTCAAGTAACTTAACTAACTGATAATACTTGCTAACAATCATACAGCTTTATAAAAGTTCACTTTCAAAAAGTTAATACCTACTGAAAATAACTGATAATATTTGCATGTTAATTGCATTTGCTAGGTCCAGGGCCGGCTCACTTTCCTTTGATATTGAAAAGCTGGAGAACTTTAGAAGTTTAACTCTTAGTGAAATATGGAAGTTATTTAAATATAGATAAAACGTGAACATAATCCAGATACAACCATTGAAATACAATTCAAAAGCATTATCTTAAAGAGGAAATAGAAATAGCAAAAAAAGTCATAATCCATAAATATTAAAACAGGGAATTATAATCTAATGCTAATGAAAATTATCACTAGTTGAAGCACAAACTGTCTCCAAAGTAATTTTTGAAGGAAGGACATGATGGTAGACACCCAAAAATGTTGCTAGCACTAGGTTAGTGTCAAAGCTTAATCTTGAAACTACTCCACATCCTAATCCATATAAAGTGCAATGGTAAAATAATCATGGAGAATTAGAGATAAATAGACAAGTTAAGATATCATTTTCCATTGATAAATACTGTGATGAGGTTTTGTGTGATGTGGCACTCATGGAGGCTAGCCACATATTGCTAGGGAGACCTTGGCATTTTGATAGGAAAGTTCTAATTATGGTAAGTACTATACCTCTTCACCATCAAGTATGTCTTGAATTTGTTTGATAGTTTTGTCATTGGTTGAAATTGCTTGGACAGAGGGAAGAGTGACCGCGAAACATATCTTGATTGGGAGCTTCAAGTAGAACAAATTTTCTCTTGTTGTGATGTTAGTGAAGAACAAATGTTGAAGTTGGTTGTGTTGGAGTTTAGAGATTATTCTCTTATTTGGTGGGATCAAGAAAAAAAGCTTAGGAGAAATTGTGAATTTGCTCTTATTACAAAATGGAAAGATTTGAAGGTCGTGATGAGGAGGAGACATGTTCCTTCTCATACCCATAAGGAGTTGCGTGAAAAATTGCATAGACTTACTCAAGGAAGTAAAAGTGTCAAAGTGAGTACTTTGAGAAGTTAGAGGTGGCTATGACTAGAGCTAATGTGGAGGACAATTTGGAGGATACCATGGATAGGTTTTTTGATGGTCTAAATGAGGATATAATGGAGCAAGTTGAGCGTCACCATTTTGTAACAAATGAAGATCTTGTCCACCAGGTCATTAAGGTGGAAAGACAATTGCAAATAAAGAAGGCCTATACGAAATCCCCTTCAAATTACTACTCTTCAAGTTGGAAGAACAATTCCAAGAAGGAGGGGTCTCCACCCAAAAGACCTGATGTTGCAACCTCCAAGAGAAAAGAAACAAATTCTAACTCTTCTCTTTGAACCTTAAGTTAAAGAACATGAAATTTTTTAAATGCTTAGAGTATGGGAACATTGCATTAAATTGCCCAACTAAGAGAAACACGGTCTTAAGACAAAATGGGTGCATTAATTCACAAGATATGGAATGTAAGAAAAATCCCCAAGAGGGAGATTTGCTCATGGTAAATACTTTTTTTGGAGTCTATGAGAAAGATGAGAATGATTTACGAAGAAGTAATATTTTCCAAACTAGGTGTGTCATTCTTGGAAATATATGTTCTTTGATAGTTGATGGAGGTAGTTGTGCAAATATTGCTAGCATTAGGTTAGTGTCAAAGCTTAATCTTGAAACTACTCCACATCCTAATCCATATAAAGTGCAATGGTAAAGTAATCATGAAGAATTAGAGATAAATAGACAAGTTGAGATATTATTGTGATGAGGTTTTGTGTGATGTGGCACCCATGGAGGCTAGCCACATATTGCTAAGGAGACCTTTGCAATTTGATAGGAAAGTTATTCATGATGGTGAATCTAACATATATACTTTTGTTCACAATAGAATCAAATTCACTCTTCACCTTCTTAGTGAAAACAAGGCTAAAAAAGACATGTTGACTTTGAAACTTAAAATAGAAAAAGAAAAAGAAGAGTTGAAAGAAAATGAAAATGAAAATGAGTGTGCTAAAAGAGAGGCAAAGAGAGAAAATAAAAGCAATGAAAAGAAAGAAGTAGAGAATAATAAAAATCTCTTAAAATGGGAGATTGAGGTCAATAGAGCATTGTTGGTAAGACCTATGCTTAAACTTGAAGTTCTATTTCACTATTTGTGTTCTTATTCTAACAATTTTCCTAGTGTTGTTGATCTATTTTTGAGCATGCATAGGGGTGTTTATTCAAGAGAGGTGCCCCATGGTTTGGTATCTTATGGTGCTGCCCCTAATTTGCAAGTTTTCAAGGAAAGCTGTACGCTTGAAGAGGTTAATCCAATGAAGTTTCTTTTGGTTTGATTCCTTGCAAAAGTATAAAATCAATTAAGTTTTCAAAATTCATGATGAACAAATTTTGTTTTGAATTGCTTAAGTTCTGCTTTTCCCGTGTGCTTGAAAATGAGAGTACTCAGGTGGGGTCGATTCTTAGTCCAACCTTTATAGGAGAAAGACACAATGTTGTTATTTCAACGTTCAAGCAAAGAAATGTAAATTGGTTTATAGGTATCTACTCCAAAAGGTATAAATTTCTTCATATCTTTTACTTTTCATTGTCTACTTTTGAATGGAGTTGGATGTTGCTTATCCTTGTCAAATGTATTGATTTTTCCCAATTTCCATTTGATCCCGGAGGTATGTTGGTATTGATTTGTGTTTTTCTTTCTTCATGTAGGACACAACGGAAATCAAATTCGAGGTCGAATTTCTTCAAGAACGAGGGAATGTTATGGACGCAAAACACACGGAGTTTATAGAAATTTAAAATTGAGATTACTAATTTAAAATTGAGAAACACACGGAGCTTTTAAATTCCCTTGTAGTTGAGATTTTATAGAAATTTAAAATTGTAATAAGCCAAACATTTTTAGGCATGTTATTTCACTTGCTTAGAAGCCTAATTGTGTAAGGCCTTGTTTGGGCTTGAATTTGAGCTTCTAGTTGTTATGTTTTCTTTTTAGTGAGCCCACAACCTATTCTCTATAAATAGGTGTGGTTTTGCAAGTTGTAAAAACCTTTGATCATATTTTTAATTTGAGAGGAATTAGCACAAGTGCTCTCTCTAGGGTTCTTCTTTGAACCATCTTTGGATCTTATCAAGAGCTTAGGGTTTTTGTGGCGATCCAATCATGAGAATTATCATCTTTCCATGAAAGATGTGGTTTCTCTTCGCCACATAGTCATCTCTTGTCTTCTCCATCTTTTGTTTTTCTTCCTTTTCGTGTCTTTCGTATTTTTTCGTCTTGTTTTTGGGTTTGATTATGGAACGATCCGTTGATTTGAGTGAATTAGTAACAATAATTTACATCACCTTAGCTATCACTCGGTTCAATTATAAATAATTTTTCCTTTCAAAAAGATTATTTATGATGCACCCAATTCCTCACCGAACTGGTCAATAGCATTGAGAGTTTCCTCTCAACCTAAGTACGCCTTGACGCATCCAATTCCTCACCGAATTGGTCAATAGCATTGAGAGTTTCCTCTCAACCTAAGTAAGCCTATTTACTGGTAATTCGATAAAAATTACAAACAGCAATCCACTATAATTAGTAATCCAACACCGGCAACCCAAGGCAACTTAAGTGAGGAATTACAGTATAAATTCAAATTTGTAGCAGATCACCGACTTCGAAAGCTTTTGGTGAACCCCATATAGCTAATAGGAGCGCAAATCCTAAGAGAAACGTAACATATATGTACCGGGGCCTCGGTCGAGGGCTCGTGACTGACCCTCACCTAGTATGCTAACATATATGTATCGGGGCCTCGGTCACCCCAATTCGATATATTTAATATATCATACCCGCATTGGGCCGTCTCCCATACTTGATATAATTAGTATATCAAAACATAATCCAATCTATGATATGGTATAGTACTATACTAGAACAATCAAGAACATATATCACGGTCCAAGCATCACTTTATATTCAAAAGTTTGATTCCCACACGTATACTAGATTTTACGGTTTTTCAAGAGATTTGTAAATTCAACCAAATCACACCAAACAACTTAAAACCACATTCAAAACATAGCAATATCAATTCAATATCATCACAATTAATTGGGAAAGGGATTAAAGGGAGTTTGGAGTCGAAAAGAGCGTTGAAAGCGGAATTCGGGCACGAGGGATGATTTGGGCGCCTGAGGGCGGTGCATGTGGGCGAACGGTCCGTGCTTTGTGTGCAAAATTTAACCTGAGTTACAGGGATGCACACACGGGTCATGCTTGAGCACGCACGGGCCATGCTTGACCTGCAGAAACAAAATTTTGCTCATTTTTGTCCCGTTTCACTTTCCGTTCGAATCCAGTTCATTTCCCAATCCAATTAAAATCACAAAACAGACGATATATTATTGTATTCAGACCCAAACATGCCAACATACAATCAACTAAAATAGTGGTTTCGTTATACTTTTCAAAACACGAAATTTTCAAAAAAACCACTTTCGACCCAAAAATTTACGAAATGCGAAATTTCGAAAATTCTTCAAACCAATCACACAAGCAATTAAGTAAAAGCCCTAAATGTGAGTAAGACTCATCTATCGTGATGAAAATCACGCAACCAACCGAGACTTTATATAATTTACTGTCATAGTCTTTACAAAGGCTGAGGTCCAATGAGTCTCCCATAATTTTCACATATGGTTTGCTTAAAATTAATTTTGAGAAAATTATTATAGTTTATACATTAAATATGGTTTATTGAGTGCAAGTGTTGTGATAGGTTAAAGTTGACAATGCAGTTAGATATTTATGTTGGCACTCTTTTTTTTTTGTCCAGATACCATTGGTTTTTATTCATTTCTGCAGTTGGAAGAACTGATTTATTGTATGACCTCAATGCTTTCATATCATCACACTATTCAAAATGGTATGGTGCCAGCCTGAAGCAAATTTGGCTTGGAGATGGTTATTTTTCTTAGTCTTGTGGGGTATGCTGTATGCATGTAGTCATAAGGAAAATCCAATATCAAATATCAGAAAGAAAGGTGTAATTACATTGACATTTTTTGTGCAATCAAATCATGATAGATGTTCAATTTGAGGGCTAAAATTGTAAATGCCTCACTAAAGGACAAACGTATATAATGACACATGTCACATTACACAAGATTACACCATTACTTAACATTTTATTTTAACTTTTTCTGTTGCTTAAAATTTTTACATCACAATCAATTCTCAATTTTTGTTTTTGCTTAAAATTTTTATTTCAAATTCAATTCTCAATTTTTATGAATCATTTTTGTTCTTTTACTTTCAAATGTAAAAATAATTTTTTTGTCAAACTATTTATTATTTTTACCTTTAAATATGTTTGTTTTGTCAATTTTTACGAAGAGCGGCAATAGGGACAACAATGAGGAGCGACAACGGGGAGTGACAACTGGGACGACAATGGGGAGTGACTACGAGGCCTGTGATTACAGTGGTTGCAACGTGGGTAGATTCATTTTAACTGTGTTTTGTTCCTTTGTCATTTACAACATTTTTTATATTTGAAAAACGTGCTTGTTTTTTTTCCCAACTTTCTGCAACACAAGTTTTTTAAGCAATTTGAAATATAATTTTTTTCTAGAGTTTTGTCTTATTCTTTTATTAAATTTTACAATTTTCAAAATATTTATGAGTTGATAGTAAATTATAACAAATATAGAATCACGCATACGGAAATGAAAAGGACCCTTATAGAGTTTCTCTTTGATTCAACACCGTACAAACTCCTCAAGTGTCTCTCACCCCCAGTCTAATCACTTCAATAGTTTCCAATAGTTTGCCCTCTATGTGCCCACGTTCTATATTGCTAGCCATGTCTTGAGTCACGATTGATTATTCTTAGAATAACATTGCATAGCAGGTTATTTTCTCACTGAAAATTTTAAAGCTTCCACTCTCCCCACATATCTCTCCTTCCTCTCTATCTCTCTCTGAGGAGACAAGTACTGTAATAGTTCACAAATACCTTTCGTCATTTGTACTATTTTAATAATACTAACACAATATTGATAAGGAACGTAACACAGATCCACATGTAATGCTCAAAAATTGTTATTGTTGTGAATCCTAGATACAAACATTTGAAAATAAAATTTGTGTTGAAATGCACTATACTAAACACTAAAAATTAAAACAAAAACTTAATTTATTCGGCAATATTTTAGTTATTGCATGTAAATATTGTTTTAAATTGCATTCCCCATCCGCATATTGTGCCTCCAACATAATGGTTTTTTGAGACCTTCACAATCAAATAACAACCGCAATTGTTGTCGAATTGACCATAGGAATTTTCGAGCACTCCACAACTACGATCGCAACTGCAATTCAAAACTTTTCTTATTGTTAGATAAGAACGAAACCGAGCAAAAGGGAAACGCAAAAAATTGAGGTGACATGGGAGATGCCACTATGGTTTGCTGATGATTTTCCATGCTTCTTTTTCTTTTTCTTTTTCTTCTTTATTGAAATTCCAAGCTTTCTATTGTGCGGGAGTATGCGAGTGTGGTCTTTTTCTTCCAATAGTCTCTTCCTCTTCTCTACGAGTTGATCATACTGATTCAGAAAAAGCGTTGTTGCTTCTGTGTTTAAAGCTCCCTCAATCTCATGTCCCTCGTTACCATTAGATGATGTTAGCAGAGAAAGGGACAATAACAAGAAAGTAACGAGCAGCATATGCATGCATTTCATGTCTCTTCGATTGTAAAGCATAATTATCGTACATGGTGTTATGAAGGTCCCTTAATTTATAGATACTTCAAAAGTTTGAACTAACCGCACGATTTGATTTCTCGTATGTTTCTCCTTTGACTTTGTGTTCAACCATCGATCTAAGCGTGCTTCTCTATTTACTAGGATAAAAAGGCTGTTATTTGTTAGTTTGAGTTTCATTCCATAATTATCTAATCAAATTAACGTGGGCCCAAATCTTGTGGTTATGCACATTTATGCATCCTTAATAAATATGTCAAGAGAAATAGTCTCCAAAATTATTACCAGAATGGACCGTCATATGGCTTTGGGCCGGATCATTCCGCCTGGCCCCAAAAAACATCCCTGCCTCACTAGGTCTAGCCCAAGCGAAAAGCCGAACTAAGAAGATCCAACTTATTAGCGTTGAGATTCAAATTGGACAGGCGAGAAAAAACCGCCATGGATGGTTAGAGGTATAAAGAGAGGAGGGCTGCCAAAAACAAGGGAATAATACATTTCTAGAAAAAACACATGTAATTAGGCACACCGACACAATGAAGTCTAGCCATCATTGTAATTGTAACACCGCCTCTATTTAATATTAATTAAACTAATAAGAATCAGAGTTTTTTCAAAATTTGTCCACGCACCTCAAAGAGGGTGATACGTTTCATCAAAACATCGTTGAAACATAATTAAAAATTCAAACGCATCTAGTGCGTGAAATGCATAACATAGCCACGTGGTTAAATCCTCAAAACCTGTTTAATGTTTACAGTAATCCAAAAATAGTTCACAGCAGCGGAAAAACATAGTTTAATTCAGTTTAATCCATGACATAAGATAATAAATACTAAAACCCAAATCCCCGGTGTTACTAGATCAGAGCTGACACATAATCCCAATGGAGCCTAGACATCCTCACTCAGTATCACCTGCATGTCGCCACGAGAGCAGTGCAACATAAAATGCTAGGGTGAGTCCCTTTACATAAATAATAACAAGTAAGACAAGCATTATAAGTAGAAAAGCATCTAGCAGTAATAACCCTTCACAATCAAGACATTTACCATTTCAAGTATATTACTAGAACAACCATCACCAATTAATTAAGTATCAACAGGCATTCCATGAATGTATGAGTTTATGCATGTATGCAATATGCATGTGGATCCATCACTCTTCGCTTTTTGCCCAATGGGCACTCTTCGCTTTGGCCGAAGCCCTCTTCGCTTTTTGGCCGAAGCCCTCTTCGCTTATGCATATGCTTTATGCGACACTATGACAATGCAACATACACAATCAATTACCACCACATTCATTGTCACATCACTCAAAACATCACCACAACACAACTCGTCACTTTTGGCCGAGGCCCTCTTCGCTTTTTAACTCTTCGCTTTGGCCGAAGCCCACATCATTTACTAACTCAACACCTCAACATTAACTCACACTTCGTTGTCATTTCACCACACAATCTATTGGTTAAATTAAGTCTCACTCATGGACTAAAACCCACCTAAGGACCATTTTGACCCACAACAGTTTAATTTAGTACCCAAGGGTTATTTTAGCACATTATGATTAATTTGGTACTTAGGAAATTAATTTGACATATTAGGATTAATTAGACACTAAGGGACTATTTTGTCACACCAAGGATTAATTTAATGCTTAGGAACTATTTTTGTCACACCAAGAATTAATTTAATGCTTAGGGACTATTTTTTTTTTGTCACACCCAACTGAAACACACACACTTCCACCCCACTCTAATTCAAGCAAATCATCCAACACCTAATAATTACATACTTTCCCCTATTTAATTATATTAATTAGCATCTAATCATCTCCATATTATTTAACAATTCAACACTCACTTTAACAACACTCACTTAGGCATTTAATCAACATCATTAAATCACATATTCACATATTTCTTCACATTAAAGCATTTTATCAAACATATGGCATGCACATTTAACAACACATTTAATTCCAACATCAGCATCGTGATATCACCAAATTAAATACAATTACAACAACCAACATAGAATTAACACAACTCCAACAATCAAATCATCCTAGAGCTATTCCACACATAACACATATCATACAAACTATTATAAACGTAAATGAGAATCCCCTAACCTCCAAATTGCAACCCAAGCAAGTCACCTCCACTAGCAACCCAAGAATCACCAAAATAGCTTTCCCAACAACTTGAGTTCCAAAACCCCATCCATGGTAAAAGGAAAAATACACAAAATTAGGGTATGAATCTTATACTAAGGGATAGAGGAAGAAATATGGAGAAGATTAGTACCCAAAACTCACTTACCCAAATAATTATGCGAAGCTTAAAACCATGCTATGGAGAAGTCATGAAATAGATGGTTGAAGGCCTTTTTAAACCAACCAATAAGATTGATTCTTAGAATAAAAGCCATTAATGTATCAAAAACTTTAGGTTCCTCCACGTTTTCACTGACAGGCCATGATTTCAATTTAATCCATAAACTTGAGTGACTTCAATATGTGCGTGGATTCACTCAATAGAAAGAAAAGGTGATGACTTTGCCAAAATCACACATGTAGGAAGAAGTAATAAATTTGCAGATGAAGGAGTATATTTGGTGAAAGAAACCGTCGGCCACCACACTCCCTCTACTCTCCTTTTTCTTTTCTTTGTTCCAATGGGAAGGGAACCCTACACCCCTAAGGTTTATTTAAGGGTGTTGCTTTTCCCACACCCCCTCCTACTCTTTCACACCCCTTAACTCCAAATATTCCAAAAATACCCTTAAGTGGAGTGCGTGTTTTCACCTATTCGGGGATGGTCAACCGAATCTATTCGGTTGAGGTCAACCGAACAGGTAAAAAAGGTGAATGTGGTGTGAGAGTCCATTTTTTGTAATAAAATAGGGGTGTTCGAACACCCTCATGCGAACCTGTTCGAACAGGTGAAATTACGCACAAGAGGGTGTGAAGTCAAGATTTAACACACACGAACGATGTCATTCGAACCTGTTCGAACAGGTGAAATTTCGTGAAAAAAAAGAGGTTTTGGCTGGTCTTTTGGTCTTTTCACACCCTTATGGGGTGTGTTTGGAGTAGGAGGGGGTGTGGGAAAAGCAAGAGCCTTATTTAATTGGATATGGGCCTACTAAGGGTCCATGGGCCCTTTATTTGCACCCCTAGTTACTTCAACCACTCCTTGACATAATTAAATCCCCACTCCCTTATTTACTACCCAACACCTCTTAGTTATATTAAACACTCTATTATTCTTTTAATATAACTAATCACTATAACACCTCCTGAATAAAATAAAACTCCGACTTAATTAATTGACTTAATAAAATGTTGTACGTCTCAACTAACTTAATTAAATAAATAATCAAATTATTTTGGGGCGTTACAACTCTCCCCCACTTCGAATATTTTCTTCCTCGAAAATCTAACTATCATGGATATGCAAACTTAAACACTCACTACAACAAGCATTAAACTCTAGCAAAGTACCCTAAATGAAACTCGCACCTCTAAAGGTGGCAAGTCACACTCCTCATGCAGGCTCCTAACCCGCCGGAACAAACTCTCTCCCGTTAGACTTCTCCTTTTTCGGTTTTGGACACTTGGTACTAATGTGCTCCACTTCACCACAGTTGTAGCAAACCACACCCCTCCCCTTACACTTAGCAGCTATATGATCTTCCTTACCACACTCGAAACACTTGTTGACCGTGTATTCTGGACGCTTATGCCCCGGCTTACCCCACTTGTGACACACCATCCCCGCAGTAACGCCTCCCCCACTTGGCTTCTTGCCCGAACTCTCCTCTCCTTCACTATTTTGTACGAATGATTGCTACCCTCCTCGAAAATCTACGCTAAACTCATGAAATCAACATCCACTCTTCTTATCTCCTCTAACTGTTATCATCCAAGTCCTATCGTACATGTAACACCCCCTTTCTACCATAACTACTATTCAATTAATTTTGAAAATCAGAGTGCGTAAAAACTTTCAGTGAGACCACCCGAGGGTGTCACATTTAAAACAAAACACCTTAAACAACTCCAAAATAGTAATTAAAATAAAACTCCAAAGTATTAGTCAAAATAAACTTCAGTAAATGATACATAGCACCAACAATGTCCGAGGACAAAATACTACAGCAGTGGAAATAATAACTTAACATCTTAGTTCAAATATATAAGAAATAACAACTAAACACCCACGGTGCTACGTGATCGTGACTCGACTCGACCATACTAGAAGAAGGATCTCTAGTCACCTTCGCCATCCGTCACACCGCAGTTGCTGACACACGCGCGGCAACACGACGCAAAGATAGGGTGAGTCTCAATACATAGATAATAATAAATAAAACAGAAACACAGTAGAATAGGCACACCAAAGGTACAGTCAATTCAAATACACTACTAATACTGACTACACTGGGACTACTGATTACACCAAGAATACAGATTACACCAAGAATTATAGTTACACCAAGAATCTGATTACACCAAGAATTATAGTTTCACCAAGAATTATAGTTACACCGAGAATTATAGTTACACCAAGAATTATGAAGACACAATCAATCACTAACAACATGTATGCAATGTATGAGATGCAACCCAAAACTCCACCGGGCATATGCATGTGGATCCATCACCAAAATTGCCTTGAGGGCATTCACCAAACACCAAAATATTTTAAGAGGCCGAGGCCTATTCACCAAAAATGCATATGATTATGCGACACCATGACTATGCACCGTAAAACACCAAATCACCAAAATAATGCAATAGCATGCTCACCAATAGCCTTGTGGGCTCACCAACACCAAAGGAAAGGTCATAGACCCCAACTCACCAATATTTATTCACCAATAATACACCACACCACAAATAGAAATTCTATAGGGACTAAAAGATCACCAAGACTAATTCTACACCAAAGGACTAAAGTCAACACCAGGGACTAAACCCACACCTAAGGACCAAAATAACATTTTTGGGGACTAAAAAGTTCAGAGGGACCAAAAGCAAGTATTTTTGACACTTTGGGTAACATTGGCAACACCCGCACAAAGTGCTGGATTCCTACAGCAGTACTCCTACTTGGCGAATTATTTAAAATAGAAAGCGACATCGAAAAATTACAAAAGACCACTCATTGGAAAGCCCTCTGAGTGTAGTTTCTACCTATGATTTTAGTTTTTCAAAATAAGTGTCCAGTTGGTACAGTTTTTCAAAACACTACACTGAGGTACCAAAATCGGACAGAACGCTTTACCCAACTTGCAACCAAATTTTCTTTCTCATTTCTTAATGAAACTCAGTGAAATCAGTGCCTATTTCGTAGATAATTAAGTCTATTTTTCAATGAAGTAAGAATCACTCAAAACGGAGTCCAATTGATCACACAAAACCTGCAAAAACTGAACCTACTCCCAGTTTGACTCCAGAAATTTGACCTAACTTTAGAGACTCATAACTTGAGCTACACAACTCCGAATTGAACGAAACCAGTGCCAAAACGACCGGCCTTAAGTCTATTTTCAAAAACAATTAGCCACACAATTTTTGGATCAACCAAACAGTACCAGTTGAGAAAAACCGAAACAGTGTCCAGAAAACACACAAAAACCATAAACAAGGAAAGCTCATCATCAACATACACACTCCTACTCAACTCTAATTCAAACAATCTATCAAACACCTAACAAGCACCAATATTTCTCCTATTCAATTATATCAATTTAACAACCAATCATCTCCATATTAATTAACACCTATTACACATCATATTGCATTAAATTCATGTTATAACACCTTAATATCAACAATCAATACAATAACCTTTCAATTCAATCACATATAAAATCAAACAATCACCCAATCACTCAAATACTTCATGAATCAATTTAAACAACTACTCCTAACACCTAATCCCTATGATTTCATGGTTTATAAATTATTAACTATGAAAGAGAGCCCCCATACCTTTTAAAATTGAAGAAGAAGACCAAAGCTCTCAAGAACACCTCCTAGACACCAACAATCCACGTTTTTCTTCTTCCTTCTTGGTTCTTCACGCAATCTCTCCCTCTCTCAAGCCCTAGCCGTCACACTCTTCTCACTCTCCTCTCCTTTCTAATTTTTGATCTTTTGCTTCTAATGAGGGTTTCTCCTAAGACCCTAATGTTTTTATTAATTGGGTTTGGGCCACTTAACTCCAATGAGCCCTAATTGCACCTCCTAATTACTTTCTCATATCCCTCCCTATTTAACTAAAACACTCCCCATTTATTTACTACACCCCACTCCTTATTTAAATGAGCATCAACACTCTAACCATTTTTTAATTTGATTTTTAATTCCCAACCCTATGCTACTTTTCCTCCTACTTTTCCTCCCTCCTATAACCACTTTGGTTTTCCTAGAAACTTGCTTTTAATAATAACAATAATAATATTAATAATAATAATAATAATAATAATAATCATCTTATATTAAGTATTTATAACATCAATTTTAGTCCTTCTCAACATGGTCCACTACCCTATCAAATCAACTCCAAATAATTTCTAATAAAATTTGGGGCGTTACAACTCTCCCCACTTAGAATATTTTTCGTCCTCGAAAATTTAACTAATAGGAACATGGTTATGCTCTAACCGGTTCATACCCAAGATTACAATTACCCCATCCAACGGCAAACAAAAATTCATAACAAAGTCTCTCGTCGAAGATCGACAAGGGACACAGAGAACACACCGTGCAATACAAGATCAATCATAGCGAGACAACACAAGACCTAGACGCTCACAACATTCGACAAACAATAAACAACAACATAACTATGACTTAGAACGAGTACCAAGACTCGAGGGTTAACAGACTCGACAACTTGGCGGACAGATCGAATCGCTCGATACCACTTATGTAACACCCCCTTTCTACCATAACTACTATTCAATTAATTTTGAAAATCGAGTGCGTAAAAACTTTCAAAGGTGAGACCACCCGAGGGTGTCACATTTAAAACAAAACACCTTAAACAACTCCAAAATAGTAATTAAAATAAAACTCCAAAGTATTAGTCAAAATAAACTTGAAGAAATGATACATAGCACCAACAATGTCCGAGGACAAAATACTACTACAAAGATGGAAATAATAACTTAACATCTTAGTTCAAATATATAAGAAATAACAACTAAACACCCCGATTGCTACGTATCGTCGAGTCGACTCGACCATACTAGAAGAAGGATCTCTAGTCACCTTCAGTCACCGTCACCTGCAGGTTGCCGACATACGCGGCAACACGACGCAGTAGGGTGAGTCTCAATACATAGATAATAATAAATAAAACAGGAAACACAGTAGAATAGGCACACCAAAGGTACAGTCAATTCAAATACACTACTAATACAAACTACACGGGACTACGATTACACCAAGAATACAGATTACACCAAGAATTATAGTTACACCAAGAATCTGATTACACCAAGAATTATAGTTTCACCAAGAATTATAGTTACACCGAGAATTATAGTTACACCAAGAATTATGAAGACACAATCAATCACCAGAACATGTATGCAATGTATGAGATGCAACCCAAAACTCCACTGGGCATATGCATGTGGATCCATCACCAAAATTGCCTTGAGGGCATTCACCAAACACCAAAATATTTTAAGAGGCCGAGGCCTATTCACCAAAAATGCATATGATTATGCGACACCATGACTATGCACCGAAACACCAAATCACCAAAATAATGCAATAGCATGCTCACCAATAGCCTTGTGGGCTCACCAACACCAAAGGAAAGGTCATAGACCCCAACTCACCAATATTTATTCACCAATAATACACCACACCACAAATAGAAATTCTATAGGGACTAAAAGATCACCAAGACTAATTCTACACCAAAGGACTAAAGTCAACACCAGGGACTAAACCCACACCTAAGGACCAAAATAACATTTTTGGGGACTAAAAAGTTCAGAGGGACCAAAACAGTATTTTTGACACTTTGGGTAACATTGGCAACACCCGCACAAAGTGCTGGATTCCTACAGCAGTACTCCTACTTGCGAATTATTTAAAATAGAAAGCGACATCGAAAAATTACAAAAGACCACTCATTGGAAAGCCCTCTGAGTGTAGTTTCTACCTATGATTTTAGTTTTTCAAAATAAGTGTCCAGTTGGTACAGTTTTTCAAAACACTACACTGAGGTACCAAAATCGGACAGAACGCTTTACCCAACTTGCAACCAAATTTTCTTTCTCATTTCTTAATGAAACTCAGTGAAATCAGTGCCTATTTCGTAGATAATTAAGTCTATTTTTCAATGAAGTAAGAATCACTCAAAACGGAGTCCAATTGATCACACAAAACCTGCAAAAACTGAACCTACTCCCAGTTTGACTCCAGAAATTTGACCTAACTTTAGAGACTCATAACTTGAGCTACACAACTCCGAATTGAACGAAACC
This sequence comes from Oxytropis ochrocephala, assembly GCA_020916435.1. NCBI lineage: Eukaryota > Viridiplantae > Streptophyta > Magnoliopsida > Fabales > Fabaceae > Oxytropis > Oxytropis ochrocephala. Next base: position 73,870,509 of record CM037093.1, on the reverse strand, counting down.
AGTGCCAAAACGACCGGCCTTAAGTCTATTTTCAAAAACAATTAGCCACACAATTTTTGGATCAACCAAACAGTACCAGTTGAGAAAAACTGAAACAGTGTCCAGAAAACACACAAAACCATAAACAAGGAAAGCTCATCATCAACATACACACTCCTACTCAACTCTAATTCAAACAATCTATCAAACACCTAACAAGCACCAATATTTCTCCTATTCAATTATATCAATTTAACAACCAATCATCTCCATATTAATTAACACCTATTACACATCATATTGCATTAAATTCATGTTATAACACCTTAATATCAACAATCAATACAATAACCTTTCAATTCAATCACATATAAAATCAAACAATCACCCAATCACTCAAATACTTCATGAATCAATTTAAACAACTACTCCTAACACCTAATCCCTATGATTTCATGGTTTATAAATTATTAACTATGAAAAGAGAGCCCCATACATACCTTTTAAAATTGAAGAAGAAGACCAAAGCTCTCAAGAACACCTCCCTAGACACCAACAATCCACGTTTTTCTTCTTCCTTCTTGGTTCTTCACGCAATCTCTCCTCTCTCAAGCCCCTAGCCGTCACACTCTTCTCACTCTCCTCTCCTTTCTAATTTTTGATCTTTTGCTTCTAATGAGGGTTTCTCCTAAGACCCTAATGTTTTTATTAATTGGGTTTGGGCCACTTAACTCCAATGGGCCCTAATTGCACCTCCTAATTACTTTCTCATATCCCTCCCTATTTAACTAAAACACTCCCCATTTATTTACTACACCCCACTCCTTATTTAAATGAGCATCAACACTCTAACCATTTTTTAATTTGATTTTTAATTCCCAACCCTATGCTACTTTTCCTCCTACTTTTCCTCCCTCCTATAACCACTTTGGTTTTCCCTAGAAACTTGCTTTTAATAATAACAATAATAATATTAATAATAATAATAATAATAATAATAATCATCTTATATTAAGTATTTATAACATCAATTTTAGTCCTTCTCAACATGGTCCACTACCCTATCAAATCAACTCCAAATAATTTCTAATAAAATTTGGGGCGTTACAACTCTCCCCCACTTAGAATATTTTCGTCCTCGAAAATTTAACTAATAGGAACATGGTTATGCTCTAACCGGTTCATACCCAAGATTACAATTACCCCATCCAACGGCAAACAAAAATTCATAACAAAGTCTCTCGTCGAGAAGATCGACAAGGGACAAGGAGAGAACACACGTGCAATACAAGATCAATCATAGCGCACAACACAAGACCTAGGCGTTCACAACATTCGACAAACAATAAACAACAACATAACTATGACTTAGAACGAGTACCAAGACTCGAGGGTTAACAGACTCGACAACTTGGCGGATTGACCGAAGCGCTCGATACCACTTATGTAACACCCCCTTTCTACCATAACTACTATTCAATTAATTTTGAAAATCAGAGTGCGTAAAAACTTTCAGTGAGACCACCCGAGGGTGTCACATTTAAAACAAAACACCTTAAACAACTCCAAAATAGTAATTAAAATAAAACTCCAAAGTATTAGTCAAAATAAACTTCTTGATAAATGATACATAGCACCAACAATGTCCGAGGACAAAATACTACAAAGAAGTGGGAATAATAACTTAACATCTTAGTTCAAATATATAAGAAATAACAACTAAACACCCCGGTGCTACGTATGACGAGTCGACTCGACCATACTAGAAGAAGGATCTCTAGTCACCTTCGATCATCGTCACACCGCAAAGTTGCCGACATACGCGCAACACGGCCGCGATAAGGTGAGTCTCAATACATAGATAATAATAAATAAAACAGAAACACAAGAGAATAGGCACACCAAAGGTACAGTCAATTCAAATACACTACTAATACAAACTACACTGGACTACTGATTACACCAAGAATCTGATTACACCAAGAATTATAGTTACACCAAGAATCAGATTACACCAAGAATTATAGTTTCACCAAGAATTATAGTTACACCGAGAATTATAGTTACACCAAGAATTATGAAGACACAATCAATCACCAGAACATGTATGCAATGTATGAGATGCAACCCAAAACTCCACTGGGCATATGCATGTGGATCCATCACCAAAATTGCCTTGAGGGCATTCACCAAACACCAAAATATTTTAAGAGGCCGAGGCCTATTCACCAAAAATGCATATGATTATGCGACACCATGACTATGCACCGTAAAAACACCAAATCACCAAAATAATGCAATAGCATGCTCACCAATAGCCTTGTGGGCTCACCAACACCAAAGGAAAGGTCATAGACCCCAACTCACCAATATTTATTCACCAATAATACACCACACCACAAATAGAAATTCTATAGGGACTAAAAGATCACCAAGACTAATTCTACACCAAAGGACTAAAGTCAACACCAGGGACTAAACCCACACCTAAGGACCAAAATAACATTTTTGGGGACTAAAAAGTTCAGAGGGACCAAAACAGTATTTTTGACACTTTGGGTAACATTGGCAACACCCGCACAAAGTGCTGGATTCCTACAGCAGTACTCCTACTACTTGCGAATTATTTAAAATAGAAAGCGACATCGAAAAATTACAAAAGACCACTCATTGGAAAGCCCTTTGAGTGTAGTTTCTACCTATGATTTTAGTTTTTCAAAATAAGTGTCCAGTTGGTACAGTTTTTCAAAACACTACACTGAGGTACCAAAATCGGACAGAACGCTTTACCCAACTTGCAACCAAATTTTCTTTCTCATTTCTTAATGAAACTCAGTGAAATCAGTGCCTATTTCGTAGATAATTAAGTCTATTTTTCAATGAAGTAAGAATCACTCAAAACGGAGTCCAATTGATCACACAAAACCTGCAAAAACTGAACCTACTCCCAGTTTGACTCCAGAAATTTGACCTAACTTTAGAGACTCATAACTTGAGCTACACAACTCCGAATTGAACGAAACCAGTGCCAAAACGACCGGCCTTAAGTCTATTTTCAAAAACAATTAGCCACACAATTTTTGGATCAACCAAACAGTACCAGTTGAGAAAAACCGAAACAGTGTCCAGAAAACACACAAAACCATAAACAAGGAAAGCTCATCATCAACATACACACTCCTACTCAACTCTAATTCAAACAATCTATCAAACACCTAACAAGCACCAATATTTCTCCTATTCAATTATATCAATTTAACAACCAATCATCTCCATATTAATTAACACCTATTACACATCATATTGCATTAAATTCATGTTATAACACCTTAATATCAACAATCAATACAATAACCTTTCAATTCAATCACATATAAAATCAAACAATCACCCAATCACTCAAATACTTCATGAATCAATTTAAACAACTACTCCTAACACCTAATCCCTATGATTTCATGGTTTATAAATTATTAACTATGAAAGAGAGCCCCCATACCTTTTTAAAATTGAAGAAGAAGACCAAAGCTCTCAAGAACACCTCCCTAGACACCAACAATCCACGTTTTTCTTCTTCCTTCTTGGTTCTTCACGCAATCTCTCCCTCTCTCAAGCCCTAGCCGTCACACTCTTCTCACTCTCCTCTCCTTTCTAATTTTTGATCTTTTGCTTCTAATGAGGGTTTCTCCTAAGACCCTAATGTTTTTATTAATTGGGTTTGGGCCACTTAACTCCAATGGGCCCTAATTGCACCTCCTAATTACTTTCTCATATCCCTCCCTATTTAACTAAAACACTCCCCATTTATTTACTACACCCCACTCCTTATTTAAATGAGCATCAACACTCTAACCATTTTTTAATTTGATTTTTAATTCCCAACCCTATGCTACTTTTCCTCCTACTTTTCCTCCCTCCTATAACCACTTTGGTTTTCCCTAGAAACTTGCTTTTAATAATAACAATAATAATATTAATAATAATAATAATAATAATAATCATCTTATATTAAGTATTTATAACATCAATTTTAGTCCTTCTCAACATGGTCCACTACCCTATCAAATCAACTCCAAATAATTTCTAATAAAATTTGGGGCGTTACAGTACACACAACAGATCAAATACTCTTCCCTACATTCTTACTCCCCAATTAGGTATTCTAACCTGTAGGTCGTCAAAGTCCTACCCGACCACCCAACACAAGGGACAACAACAATTATGGCCAGGGGCCCAACAACCCTAACAACCGTAATTAACATAACAATACCAATCCCAACAAGTTATCGTATCCCTAACATCATTCACATCAACAATTAACACGATCATAATAACAAAATTCAAGTCCGACCTATTCTACAATTAATCATTTCATTCCACGTTCTAATTATTCTTTTTAAACTCAGGTGCAGAAAATCCTGCAGCTATGTGTCTACTTTGGCGAATTAAATAAAATAGTAAACGACCTCGGATTTCGACAAATAAATACTTGTTGGAAAGCCACGGATATGTAGTTTCTGAATATGTCATTAAAGTGTCAAAACAATGAGTCAATTGGTACAGTTTTTAGAAGCAACCAAAACAGTCCCTAGACTTGACAGATTCTGTCCTCCTACTTCATTTCACGTTAAATTGACTTAAACTTGACCAAATGGGACAAAACTTTAGCCCGAATAAAAACACTTTGAGTGTAGTTCCTAATGGAAAAAGAATCGTTCAAAACGGAGTTCGTTCGGAGGCATAAAACTTGCAAACACCGAATCTACCCACAGATTGACTTAAAAAAAGAAATTGGCTCGGCTTTGGAGACTCATAACTGGAGCTACACAACTCCGAATTTAATGAAACTAGTGCCAAAACGACCGGCTTTAAGTCTATTTTCGAAAACACTCAGCCACATAATTTTTGACTCAACCAAACAGTACCAGTTTTCAAAAGACTGAAACAGTGTCCAGATTGTTTTCCAGAATTTTAACCAAACTTGTTTCACCTATAACTTGAGTTCTATAACTCCAAATTCAACCCAATCAGCGGCAAATTAACAAGCATTCAATCAAATTTTCGAAATGACTAACCACATAATTTTTCAATTGACCAAATAATACCAGTTTCTAAAAGACTGTAACAGCATCTAGTAACGCACCGAAATCATACGCAAATAAAACTCATCATTATAAATCACCAAAACCGATTATAGTTATCACACACTCATGCATTTCATTCAAACACCAAATAAGCATAACCAGTCATGCAAATAATTTAAACACACACAATTCCGAAAAGATTAAACATTTAGGCATCTTCTTCGGTTTTCTCTATTCCTAGGGATTGGCTAGCATGTAATTTTTTTTACATCTTCCCTAGAAACTATTATGGGACTTAAAATCCTACCACAATTGAATCGATTTCATATCACAAAGAATATAACCAATACATGTATCATAAAACATTTGTTTTGATTCCAGACTTGATATTAGTTTAACCACATGAAATTAATTACCCTTGTTAACACTTAGCAAGGAAAACTAGTCAAGTAACGGAAGTGCACAAAAGTCTCGTTGCACAGTTTTCGTCATTAGATTTATGAGCCACGTAAAACCATTTCAAGAAGTGACAAATCATAATAGTATTAGCAACAACAAAGACCACAGTTAAACCATAAATCGAACAAAATTTTCACCATTGTAGTCCACAGTTAGAAAATACTCAAAATTGTATATATTTGTTTTCTAAAACTTGACACTTGAAATTGGACTCACATTCTCATAACATAAGGACTTTAACTCACCTAATCATGCAATTAGTGTAATATCCCATAATCTCAAACAACACCTAACCACAACCTAATTGGTGCAACAGTCGAAATCATGTCTCATTTTGAAATAAAATCTTAGAATAATTCGGAAACAAAATTTCAACACTAATTTGACCTCCCCTTCATTTTTCAATATAAATTTTCCAAGTACCATTTTTCGAAAACCTTGGAACTCACATTTTGTTCAAAAAGGAAATTGTGTGCAAAACCCAAATCTTACTATCACATGAACATGCACCACATAACAACTACTTATTAGTTCAAAATTTAGTTTCCGACATAAACCCTAACGGTAAGGAAAATTAATCATTTAATTTTGACAAATCACATCATGCTCACGTCACACGTCAAGTTGAAACACCGAAAGTGTCAAAACTTCAAGTTATGCAACTTTAATTGAATGAATGAAAATATATTCTTACACAACATTTCATTTTAGCACACTAACTTCGAAACAATTAAGCACAAACCAATTTAGTTCATATGCGTCACAAAAACAATCAACTTATGTCAAGGACGTCAATCCAGTGCAATAATATCAAACAATCCTTCAAATATTGCCTAGTGTATAATTTACCAAGATTTAGGTCGCATAAGGGTACTCTCTATATTCTAATAAGCTACTCAAGCAATCAATCAAATTAAAATTAGTGCATGCATCCGAAGTTAATAGTAACTATGAGTTATTGTCGCCTCTTTCATTGGGGATGAGTGATTGGGGTGATCGGTCCCTCCTACTCATGCAGCCAACTAATTAAGGTCACAGAAACTACTTTCTTTCAAATTTATATCTACTACATCAAAAGACTTTTAACGCAGATCCGAGTGCGGCGGCGTCACACGACTTTCACTCCTATGACGTCGTTAGAACTCTTTTAATCACACATCTTAATGATACAGACAACAGTCACGAACAGACAAAATCAATGGTATAACCACCAGTTACACAGTTCAGTCACATATACTTCAATAATACAATATAATTTTCAATCGTAATCTAACAATTAAGTCATAAGGCACGTCAATTAATTAACAAACCAACAAAACTAAACGATAATAAAAAGGCAACATAGTTATGATTTAAAACGAGTACCAAGACTCGAGGTTAACAGACTCGACAACTTGGCGAGATTGGATCGAATCGCTTTGATACCACTAATGTAACACCCCCTCTATTTAATATTAATTAAACTAATAAGAATCAGAGTTTTTTCAAAATTTGTCCACGCACCTCAAAGAGGGTGATACGTTTCATCAAAACATCGTTGAAACATAATTAAAAATTCAAACGCATCTAGTGCGTGAAATGCATAACATAGCCACGTGGTTAAATCCTCAAAACCTGTTTAATGTTTACAGTAATCCAAAAATAGTTCACAGCAGCGGAAAAACATAGTTTAATTCAGTTTAATCCATGACATAAGATAATAAATACTAAAACCCAAATCCCCGGTGTTACTAGATCGGAGTGACACATAATCCCAATGGAGCCTAGACATCCTCACTCAAGATCACCGCATGTCGCCACAGAGCATGCAACATAAAATGCTAGGGTGAGTCCTTTACATAAATAATAACAAGTAAGACAAGCATTATAAGCAGAAAAGCATCTAGCAGTAATAACCCTTCACAATCAAGACATTTACCATTTCAAGTATATTACTAGAACAACCATCACCAATTAATTAAGTATCAACAGGCATTCCATGAATGTATGAGTTTATGCATGTATGCAATATGCATGTGGATCCATCACTCTTCGCTTTTTGCCCAATGGGCACTCTTCGCTTTGGGCCAAGCCTCTTCGCTTTTGGCGAAGCCTCTTCGCTTATGCATATGCTTTATGCGACACTATGACAATGCAACATACACAATCAATTACCACCACATTCATTGTCACATCACTCAAAACATCACCACAACACAACTCGTCACTTTTGGCCGAGACCCTCTTCGCTTTTTAACTCTTCGCTTTGGCCGAAGCCCACATCATTTACTAACTCAACACCTCAACATTAACTCACACTTCGTTGTCATTTCACCACACAATCTATTGGTTAAATTAAGTCTCACTCATGGACTAAAACCCACCTAAGGACCATTTTGACCCACAACAGTTTAATTTAGTACCCAAGGGTTATTTTAGCACATTATGATTAATTTGGTACTTAGGAAATTAATTTGACATATTAGGATTAATTAGACACTAAGGGACTATTTTGTCACACCAATGATTAATTTAATGCTTAGGAACTATTTTTGTCACACCAAGAATTAATTTAATGCTTAGGGACTATTTTTTTTTTGTCACACCCAACCGAAACACACACACTTCCACCCCACTCTAATTCAAGCAAATCATCCAACACCTAATAATTACATACTTTCCCCTATTTAATTATATTAATTAGCATCTAATCATCTCCATATTATTTAACAATTCAACACTCACTTTAACAACACTCACTTAGGCATTTAATCAACATCATTAAATCACATATTCACATATTTCTTCACATTAAAGCATTTTATCAAACATATGGCATGCACATTTAACAACACATTTAATTCCAACATCAAGCATCATGATATCACCAAATTAAATACAATTACAACAACCAACATAGAATTAACACAACTCCAACAATCAAATCATCCTAGAGCTATTCCACACATAACACATATCATACAAACTATTATAAACGTAAATGAGAATCCCCTAACCTCCAAATTGCAACCCAAGCAAGTCACCTCCACTAGCAACCCAAGAATCACCAAAATAGCTTTCCCAACAACTTGAGTTCCAAAACCCCATCCATGGTAAAAGGAAAAATACACAAAATTAGGGTATGAATCTTATACTAAGGGATAGAGGAAGAAATATGGAGAAGATTAGTACCCAAAACTCACTTACCCAAATAATTATGCGAAGCTTAAAACCATGCTATGGAGAAGTCATGAAATAGATGGTTGAAGGCCTTTTAAACCAACCAATAAGATTGATTCTTAGAATAAAAGCCATTAATGTATCAAAACTTTAGGTTCCTCCACGTTTTCACTGACAGGCCATGATTTCAATTTAATCCATAAACTTGAGTGACTTCAATATGTGCGTGGATTCACTCAATAGAAAGAAAAGGTGATGACTTTGCCAAAATCACACATGTAGGAAGAAGTAATAAATTTGCAGATGAAGGAGTATATTTGGTGAAAGAAAAGCCAGTCGGCCACCACACTCCCTCTACTCTCCTTTTTCTTTTCTTTGTTCCAATGGGAAGGGAACCCTACACCCCTAAGGTTTATTTAAGGGTGTTGCTTTTCCCACACCCCCTCCTACTCTTTCACACCCCTTAACTCCAAATATTCCAAAAATACCCTTAAGTGGAGTGCGTGTTTTCACCTATTCGGGATGGTCAATCGAATCTATTCTGGTTGAGGTCAACCGAACAGGTAAAAAGGTGAATGTGGTGTGAGAGTCAATTTTTTGTAATAAAATAGGGGTGTTCGAACACCCTTATGCGAACCTGTTCGGACAGGTGAAATTACGCACAAGAGGGTGTGAAGTCAAGATTTAACACACACGAACGATGTCATTCGAACTCGTTCGAACAGTGAAATTTCATTGAAAAAAAGAGGTTTTGGCTGGTCTTTTGGTCTTTTCACACCCTTATGGGGTGTGTTTGGAGTAGGAGGGGGTGTGGGAAAAGCAAGAGCCTTATTTAATTGGATATGGGCCTACTAAGGGTCCATGGGCCCTTTATTTGCACCCCTAGTTACTTCAACCACTCCTTGACATAATTAAATCCCCACCCTTATTTACTACCAACACCTCTTAGTTATATTAAACACTCTATTATTCTTTTAATATAACTAATCACTATAACACCTCCTGAATAAAATAAAACTCCGACTTAATTAATTGACTTAATAAAATGTTGTACGTCTCAACTAACTTAATTAAATAAATAATCAAATTATTTTGGGGCGTTACAACTCTCCCCCACTTCGAATATTTTCGTCCTCGAAAATCTAACTATCATGGATATGCAAACTTAAACACTCACTACAACAAGCATTAAACTCTAGCAAAGTACCCTAAATGAAACTCGCACCTCTAAAGGTAACCGTCACTCCTCCGCAGGCTCCTAACCCGCCGGAACAAACTCTCTCCCGTTAGACTTCTCCTTTTTCGGTTTTGGACACTTGGTACTAATGTGCTCCACTTCACCACAGTTGTAGCAAACCACACCCCTCCCCTTACACTTAGCAGCTATATGATCTTCCTTACCACACTCGAAACACTTGTTGACCGTGTATTCTGGACGCTTATGCCCCGGCTTACCCCACTTGTGACACACCATCCCCGCAGTAACGCCTCCCCCACTTGGCTTCTTGCCCGAACTCTCCTCTCCTTCACTATTTTGTACGAATGATTACTACCCTCCTCGAAAATCTACGCTAAACTCATGAAATCAACATCCACTCTTCTTATCTCCTCTAACTGTTATCATCCAAGTCCTATCGTACACACAACAGATCAAATACTCTTCCCTACATTCTTACTCCCCAATTAGGTATTCTAACCTGTAGGTCGTCAAAGTCCTACCCGACCACCCAACACAAGGGACAACAACAATTATGGCCAGGGGCCCAACAACCCTAACAACCGTAATTAACACAACAATACCAATCCCAACAAGTTATCGTATCCCTAACATCATTCACATCAACAATTAACACGATCATAATAACAAAATTCAAGTCCGACCTATTCTACAATTAATCATTTCATTCCACGTTCTAATTATTCTTTTTAAACTCAGGTGCAGAAAATCCTGCAGCTATGTGTCTACTTTGGCGAATTAAATAAAATAGTAAACGACCTCGGATTTCGACAAATAAATACTTGTTGGAAAGCCACGGATATGTAGTTTCTGAATATGTCATTAAAGTGTCAAAACAATGAGTCAATTGGTACAGTTTTTAGAAGCAACCAAAACAGTCCCTAGACTTGACAGATTCTGTCCTCCTACTTCATTTCACGTTAAATTGACTTAAACTTGACCAAATGGGACAAAATTTTAGCCCGAATAAAAACACTTTGAGTGTAGTTCCTAATGGAAAAAGAATCGTTCAAAACGGAGTTCGTTCGGAGGCATAAAACTTGCAAACACCGAATCTACCCACAGATTGACTTAAAAAAAGAAATTGGCTCGGCTTTGGAGACTCATAACTGGAGCTACACAACTCCGAATTTAATGAAACTAGTGCCAAAACGACCGGCTTTAAGTCTATTTTCGAAAACACTCAGCCACATAATTTTTGACTCAACCAAACAGTACCAGTTTTCAAAAGACTGAAACAGTGTCCAGATTGTTTTCCAGAATTTTAACCAAACTTGTTTCACCTATAACTTGAGTTCTATAACTCCAAATTCAACCCAATCAGCGGCAAATTAACAAGCATTCAATCAAATTTTCGAAATGACTAACCACATAATTTTTCAATTGACCAAATAATACCAGTTTCTAAAAGACTGTAACAGCATCTAGTAACGCACCGAAATCATACGCAAATAAAACTCATCATTATAAATCACCAAAACCGATTATAGTTATCACACACTCATGCATTTCATTCAAACACCAAATAAGCATAACCAGTCATGCAAATAATTTAAACACACACAATTCGAAAAGATTAAACATTTAGGCATCTTCTTCGGTTTTCTATTCCTAGGGATTGGCTAGCATGTAATTTTTTTTACATCTTCCTAGAAACTATTATGGGACTTAAAATCCTACCACAATTGAATCGATTTCATATCACAAAGAATATAACCAATACATGTATCATAAAACATTTGTTTTGATTCCAGACTTGATATTAGTTTAACCACATGAAATTAATTACCCTTGTTAACACTTAGCAAGGAAAACTAGTCAATAACGGAAGTGCACAAAAGTCTCGTTGTACGCTTTTCGTCATTAGATTTATGAGCCACGTAAAACCATTTCAAGAAGTGACAAATCATAATAGTATTAGCAACAACAAAGACCACAGTTAAACCATAAATCGAACAAAATTTTCACCATTGTAGTCCACAGTTAGAAAATACTCAAAATTGTATATATTTGTTTTCTAAAACTTGACACTTGAAATTGGACTCACATTCTCATAACATAAGGACTTTAACTCACCTAATCATGCAATTAGTGTAATATCCCATAATCTCAAACAACACCTAACCACAACCTAATTGGTGCAACAGTCGAAATCATGTCTCATTTTGAAATAAAATCTTAGAATAATTCGGAAACAAAATTTCAACACTAATTTGACCTCCCCTTCATTTTTCAATATAAATTTTCCAAGTACCATTTTTCGAAAACCTTGGAACTCACATTTTGTTCAAAAGGAAATTGTGTGCAAAACCCAAATCTTACTATCACATGAACATGCACCACATAACAACTACTTATTAGTTCAAAATTTAGTTTCCGACATAAACCCTAACGGTAAGGAAAATTAATCATTTAATTTTGACAAATCACATCATGCTCACGTCACACGTCAAATTGAAACACCGAAAGTGTCAAAACTTCAAGTTATGCAACTTTAATTGAATGAATGAAAATATATTCTTACACAACATTTCATTTTAGCACACTAACTTCGAAACAATTAAGCACAAACCAATTTAGTTCATATGCGTCACAAAAACAATCAACTTATGTCAAGGACGTCAATCCAGTGCAATAATATCAAACAATCCTTCAAATATTGCCTAGTGTATAATTTACCAAGATTTAGGTCGCATAAGGGTACTCTCTATATTCTAATAAGCTACTCAAGCAATCAATCAAATTAAAATTAGTGCATGCATCCGGTTAATAGTAACTATGAGTTATTGTCGCCTCTTTCATTGGGGATGAGTGATTGGGGTGATCGGTCCCTCCTACTCATGCAGCCAACTAATTAAGGTCACAAAAACTACTTTCTTTCAAATTTATATCTACTACATCAAAAGACTTTAACTTGTGATCCGAGTGCGAAGGCGTCGCCACGACTTTCACTCCTATGACATCGTTAGAACTCTTTTAATCACACATCTTAATGATCTGAGATAACGATCCACGAACAGACAAAATCAATGGTATAACACACGCCATTACTGAGTTCGATCACATATACTTCAATAATACAATATAATTTTCAATCGTAATCTAACAATTAAGTCATAAGGCACGTCAATTAATTAACAAACCAACAAAACTAACAGTAATAAACAGCAACATAGTTATGATTTAAAACGAGTACCAAGACTCGAGGGTTAACAGACTCGACAACTTGGCCGGACAGACCGAACTGCTCTGATACCACTAATGTAACACCCCCCTCTATTTAATATTAATTAAACTAATAAGAATCAGAGTTTTTTCAAAATTTGTCCACGCACCTCAAAGAGGGTGATACGTTTCATCAAAACATCGTTGAAACATAATTAAAAATTCAAACGCATCTAGTGCGTGAAATGCATAACATAGCCACGTGGTTAAATCCTCAAAACTGTTTAATGTTTCTGAAGAATCCAAAAATAGTTCACAATGGAAAAACAAAATTGAGTTCAACACACTCAATACATAGTTTAATTCGATTTAATCCATGACATAAGATAATAAATACTAAAACCCAAATCCCCGGTGTTACTAGATCAGGGCTGACACATAATCCCAATGGAGCCTAGACATCCTCACTCAGTATCACCTGCATGTCGCCACGAGAGCAGCAACATAAAATGCTAGGGTGAGTCCCTTTACATAAATAATAACAAGTAAGACAAGCATTATAAGCCAGAAAAGCATCTAGCAGTAATAACCCTTCACAATCAAGACATTTACCATTTCAAGTATATTACTAGAACAACCATCACCAATTAATTAAGTATCAACAGGCATTCCATGAATGTATGAGTTTATGCATGTATGCAATATGCATGTGGATCCATCACTCTTCGCTTTTTGCCCAATGGGCACTCTTCGCTTTGGCCGAAGCCCTCTTCGCTTTTTGGCCGAAGCCCTCTTCGCTTATGCATATGCTTTATGCGACACTATGACAATGCAACATACACAATCAATTACCACCACATTCATTGTCACATCACTCAAAACATCACCACAACACAACTCGTCACTTTTGGCCGAGGCCTCTTCGCTTTTTAACTCTTCGCTTGGCGAAGCCCACATCATTTACTAACTCAACACCTCAACATTAACTCACACTTCGTTGTCATTTCACCACACAATCTATTGGTTAAATTAAGTCTCACTCATGGACTAAAACCCACCTAAGGACCATTTTGACCCACAAATAGTTTAATTTAGTACCCAAGGGTTATTTTAGCACATTATGATTAATTTGGTACTTAGGAAATTAATTTGACATATTAGGATTAATTAGACACTAAGGGACTATTTTGTCACACCAAGGATTAATTTAATGCTTAGGAACTATTTTTGTCACACCAAGAATTAATTTAATGCTTAGGGACTATTTTTTTTTTGTCACACCCAACCGAAACACACACACTTCCACCCCACTCTAATTCAAGCAAATCATCCAACACCTAATAATTACATACTTTCCCCTATTTAATTATATTAATTAGCATCTAATCATCTCCATATTATTTAACAATTCAACACTCACTTTAACAACACTCACTTAGGCATTTAATCAACATCATTAAATCACATATTCACATATTTCTTCACATTGAAGCATTTTATCAAACATATGGCATGCACATTTAACAACACATTTAATTCCAACATCAAGCATCATGATATCACCAAATTAAATACAATTACAACAACCAACATAGAATTAACACAACTCCAACAATCAAATTATCCTAGAGCTATTCCACACATAACACATATCATACAAACTATTATAAACGTAAATGAGAATCCCCTAACCTCCAAATTGCAACCCAAGCAAGTCACCTCCACTAGCAACCCAAGAATCACCAAAATAGCTTTCCCAACAACTTGAGCTCCAAAACCCCATCCATGGTAAAAGGAAAAATACACAAAATTAGGGTATGAATCTTATACTAAGGGATAGAGGAAGAAATATGGAGAAGATTAGTACCCAAAACTCACTTACCCAAATAATTATGCGAAGCTTAAAACCATGCTATGGAGAAGTCATGAAATAGATGGTTGAAGGCCTTTTTAAACCAACCAATAAGATTGATTCTTAGAATAAAAGCCATTAATGTATCAAAAACTTTAGGTTCCTCCACGTTTTCACTGACAGGCCATGATTTCAATTTAATCCATAAACTTGAGTGACTTCAATATGTGCGTGGATTCACTCAATAGAAAGAAAAGGTGATGACTTTGCCAAAATCACACATGTAGGAAGAAGTAATAAATTTGCAGATGAAGGAGTATATTTGGTGAAAGAAACCGTCGGCCACCACACTCCCTCTACTCTCCTTTTTCTTTTCTTTGTTCCAATGGGAAGGGAACCCTACACCCCTAAGGTTTATTTAATTGGATACGGGCCTACTAAGGGTCCATGGGCCCTTTATTTGCACCCCTAGTTACTTCAACCACTCCTTGACATAATTAAATCCCCACTCCCTTATTTACTACCCAACACCTCTTAGTTATATTAAACACTCTATTATTCTTTTAATATAACTAATCACTATAACACCTCCTGAATAAAATAAAACTCCGACTTAATTAATTGACTTAATAAAATGTTGTACGTCTCAACTAACTTAATTAAATAAATAATCAAATTATTTTGGGGCGTTACAGTAATCATTCGACCATATCAATAAATAATTATTCAAGTACATTGATGCCCACCATGGGGCCCGATAAAACAAGTCTTGATTTCACATTCACACCTCTACGGTGATGATGATGATCATCCTAGAGAACCCCGACTTGAGTTCAATTCTAGTGTCTCCCATCAACAGTACCATCAACACCATCGTTGGGAGGATTCGCGAGGGGGAGGCGAAAGAAATTCGTCCAGAAAGCGTTACATTCGGCGAATCATGCACATGTTCAAGGGCTCAGCTGATCAACCCTAGAACCACTGTCCAAGTATCAACTTTTCGCCTCGTGAGTTTAAAGGGACGGTGCCTGACGAAGATGATCCTTTGGTGGTGGTGGTACAAATCCAAATCTTCGATGTTCTCCGAAAGCAGATTAATCCCGACAGTTCGGTGGATGTTCTGTATTGGCAAGCATTTGAAAATAGGTGCCTCTCTATCGAGCATATACAACCCAATTTCAGTACACTGGTGGGCTTTTCAGAAGAACAAGTACAACTTATGGGGTACATTACACTTAAGACCACATTCGACAATGGACTGAACGCTAAAACAGTGAAAGTTTGTTACTTAGTGACCAACACCTCTTCGTCCTACAACATCATTATAGGAGGCCTGACGCTAAATTCCGTAGAGGCCTCCCTTTCAACCCTTCACCTGACTCTCAAGTATCCCCTTGACGATGGAAGCGTCGGGGTATTTAAGGCTAATAGATAGTATAGGAATTATCTCTTACTTAGCATTGTAAATTCTACAGCGTAGTTTAGTTTAGTGTTTACTTCACTCACTGTACAGTTGCTAAATTGTACAGTACGTAGATTGTTAGTTAATGTTAGTTCTGCTTTAAGTTCTGTTGAAAATTTAAGTTTTCTAACTAATTTGATTGTAAACACAGTGTATATAAACACCAGTAATCTCAGTTGAAAAATTAATGAAACATACATGAAATTCATCAAGAATCCATACATAAATTCTATCCTGGTATCAAATTAAGCCAGAAACCCGTTTCATCGCGCCACCACTGTGGTTGACGATCTCAAGTTTCACCATCGCCGGTGCAATCTCGGCGCATCTACGCTACTTCTTTCTCGTCTCTGTCTTTTATTCCTTGCATTCATCTCAGTTCGCGATCTTTCTCCCAATTCTTTCTGTAACACCCCAATTCTACCCATTCGTTTTATTAAATATCAGAGTGCGGAATTCAAAGTTAAATAGGCATTGGGGCGTCACACACGACAATTCAAAATCCAACATTTAAAAGTCAACAACATAGTCATCATTAATTAAGAAGGGTAATACGTAGCATATTATAAACAACCTCTCAGAATATGATCTCAACGTCGCCGGTAATAACAATTTAGAAAAAATCATCACATAGCAAAACAACAGTCATCACTAAAATAACTAAAGACTAGTGTTCGTCCCCCCCGGGTGCTACGTATCAGAGTAAATGACCCAGACTCGATAGGTGAGGGAAGAAAGCCTTCACAACGCATCTACCTGCAGTTACCCACGTAGGGGTAACATTCAACAGAAAAGGGTGAGTCTTCTAACAGCATAAGTGTAATGCCCCAAAAATAGTTCAATTATTTATTCAATTGGGTTATTTAAAAGCTTGCAACATTTTATTAGGTCATAAGATTAATGTGGGATTCTTATGGTATTAGGAGGTATTTTGGTTGGTCATATTAAAAGATAATATAGGCAATTGACTTAAATGAGGAGTGGTGGTTAGTAATAAGTGAGTGGTAATTAAAAGAGGGAGTAGTGTAAGTAATGAGGAGGTGTGATTAGAGGCCATGATTATTGGAGGCCCATGGTTCATTAAGAAGCCCATGCTCTTGTGATAAAAGAAGGTAACCGTAGGAAGAAACTCATTTTGCATCAAGAACGAAAGAAAAGTCAAAGGGAAGTTGGTAGGTGGAATAGTGATTAGAAAAAGAAGAAGAAGAGAATCGGGCGTGGAGAGTTCAAGCTAGGAGAGGAGAGGAGAGCTTGTTCTTTGTGGTTATTGGAGAGTGAAGGGTTCTCATCTTTCTCAAATTATTAAGGTTAGGGGCTCTCTTTCATTCATGATAATGTATATGATAGGTGTTGTGTGTGAGTTATACTTGGAATGGTTTTCGAAATTTGTTTTTCGTATGTTGGTTGTGTTGTTTTGCTTCACCTTGTTGAAGTTTGTGGTGTTTTGCTAATGAGTTGGTCGTGTGAGAGACCGTAGAGAGGAATGGGAGCTGAGGAATACTCAGTCCCAGTGAGTTGCGTTGGGTTGTCACCGTCGTGGAGATCCAGGTCGTTGGGTTCTGAGGGTGTGGGTGCTGTGAATGTATGCGTCGTAGGCTTGTGCGTCGAAGGACATGGGCGTTGAAGTAGGTGTGTGCCGAGAAGGGTAGGTGTGTTGAAGTGTAATATGCGCGCGACGTAGTATGTGGGAGTCAAAGTATGTAGTACCGAGGTGTGTAAATGGCTAAGTGAGGGAGTGTAGAGATGAGGGGAAGGGTTGTGACTTAGGTGAGGTGACCTAAGTGAGGTGTCAAGGTATAGAGTAAGTACGCCTAAGTGTAGTGATGATGCGTAAGTGTTATAGCGTGAGCTAAAGGATTTTAGAGGACAAGGTGAGTGATGTGGCGGGGACGATGAGGTGTAAGTGTGGCTAAGACCCAACGTGGGAGTCGACTTGTAGTTGCCGAGGTGTAGCGTAGGTATACCGAGGTGATTACTGAAGTGTAGCGTATATCTATACGCAGGAGTGTAGTTGCTGGAACGTGGTTACCGAGGTGGATGAAGATGGGTTTGTTCCTCAGTGAACTGAGGCGAGTGGCAGAGAAGTGAGGAAGGATAGGTTGCCTAAGTGAAGTAACTAGGAAACCGAGGTCAGGCGCAAGGGCGCCATTGGAAGTGTAGTGCGCGCCTAAGTGGAGGCGTAGCCGAGGTGGTGAACTGAGGTGATTGAGGGTAAATCAAAGTAGTGTAACCCAGTTGTGTTAAGACTAAGGTGAAATAAGTAAGGTAGTTGTGGTATAAGTATAGATACCAAGATGATTTATGGTGCAGAGAGGAGG
Source organism: Oxytropis ochrocephala (assembly GCA_020916435.1). Lineage (NCBI taxonomy): Eukaryota > Viridiplantae > Streptophyta > Magnoliopsida > Fabales > Fabaceae > Oxytropis > Oxytropis ochrocephala. Next base: position 73,851,794 of record CM037093.1, on the reverse strand, counting down.
CCTAGTGCCTGTGTGCCGAGGTAAGTGATGCGTATGCCGAGGTTCCAGGGGATGGTGCCGAGGTTCCGTTCGAAGCCACGATTAGCCCGCAAGGCGCCGCGGGAGTGAATCGGGAGTCTTTGCCAAAACGCTTAAGTGTTTGAAATGGGATAGTCCGTTTAGTCCCTAGGTGACGTTTTAGCCCTAGGTGACGTTGTGGTCCTCGTAGTGACTGTTTAAGTCCACTACGTTTAGTGTGAGGGCGTTGAGGTAGCGTGAGAACTACGATTGTGGGAGTATTGAGTGGAGGGTTGGACGATAACCATGGGGCTGTGTCCGAGGTGCGAAGTCAGCTTTAGAGCTGTGAGCGATGATGTGTTTAAGTGGTGAGGTTCCAAAGGGGACTGACGTTGAGTGTTGGGTCTTTGACCTCATTTTCTGTGTTGTACTCGTGGTGTTTGGGTTTGCCTTCTAGGCATTCTCTGTAGTGAGAAGACTTCGGTCTGTTTAGGTGTTGTTCCGAGAAGTGGGGGTAGTCTTCAAGGAAATGGTTGATCCTTAGGTGAAGTCTTTTGGTCCTTAGGTGACGCATGGGTCCCTAAGTGTTGGTGAGTTTTAGTTTGGCCGTAGTGCCGTTGATTTAAGTGGCGTTGAAGTCCACCACTGTTGGTGGCGATCAGCTCGGTGAGTTGTGCGTAGTCATAGAGAGTGACTGACGTAGTGTGGTTAGTTTTAGAACTATGGTTTGGGTGTATTGATGTCAGCCAGAGGGCTGTTGATGATGATGTTAATGACGTTGATGTGTATAATTTTCATATATGTGTCCTGAGCGTTGCTCACCACGTTGTAGAGGGCTGAGGTCCTGAGCGTTGCTCACCACGTTGTAGAGGGCTGAGGTCCTGAGCGTTGCTCACCACGTTGTAGAGGGCTGAGGTCCGAGCGTTGCTCACCACATTGTTGATTGGGTGTTGTGGTTGGCCACATGAAATTGGGGATGTCCTTGATTGTTCCTGAGTTAGAGTGTGTTGTTTGTGTGAGCCGAGTTGTTCTGGTGCTTCTAGGTGTTGTCTCTAGCATAACCTTTACCATACATTTTATTATTTATGTAAAGAGACTCACCCTACTGCTTTTTATGTTGCTCTTATGTGGCAACTGCGGTATTTCCCAAGCGAAGGTCTTTCCTTTATCTCACGAGTTGTGGCGTCAATTGCTCTGGTTGTGTAAACATCGAAATGAGTAGAGTAGTAGTCTTTTGACTTAGTTTTTGAGTTGTAACATATTGATGTCCTAAACTATGTTTAGTTTCAGCTGCGTTGTAAACTGAGATTTGTGTACTTCAGTGGGTTTTGTTCCTTTGGCCGAGGTGCCCGTATATGAATGTATTATGTTGTTTTTGCGCCAGAGTTGTTTGGGTTGGTTTTAAAATGGAAAATGTAATGCTTCCTTGTGAGCGATTTTATAAAACTCTGATTTTAATTAATTAATTAGTAGTGTAGAAGGGGGTGTTACAATAAGGGCAAATATGATAGATAGCATATTAGAGCACAGACATCTATAATCACCACAGCACATCATCATCACGATTCAATCATCACCGACAACATCAACGAGCAACAATATAGAGCACAACAACAAACAACTTCATCATCGTTATGTGCATGTATGATAATGCAACCCACGTCGCCGGGCATATGCATGAGGTACCATCGTCGTAAAAATAGCCTCTTAGGCACAATCGTTGCTTTGAGCATAACTCCAAGGCCGAAGCCTACATCGTCGTAATAAATGCAATATGCCATGCATGAGACTCCATGCACAACTCATCGGAAAAAGCAGTCAACAACAGGGTAATACAACGTGTGCAACAACTTCATCAACATCGTCATTTGGTCATACATCGTGTGCAACATCTTTATCAACATCATCATTTGGTCATAATGACCCACAACAACAACTTCACAAAAGGGTCTTATTTGACCCGACACATCGTTATTAACTATGCAGTCAACATACAACACATTCACATCATCATAGGTAACTTGGCACAATTGACACATCGTTATTTTTATCATTAATTATACACATTGGACATCGCAAGACGTCACAACACTAGGCAGCACTATATGGCGCCTTACAACCACACCAACAAAGAATACATTCACGCAGCAGGCGCCAAACAAAGACACCTCGGCACACCCTACACGCCCGACTCACCCTGCACTTTGACACCCTGCACTTCGACACACACTCACTTCACCTCGGCACACACTCACTTCACCTCGACACACCCTCACTTCACCTCGCTCACCTCGGTTCATCTCAATTACACTACCTCGGTTCCTCTCAATTACACTACCTCGGTTCCTCTACACTCCTCCTTTTCTCTTCACTGTCGCGTTTCTTTTACCTCGGCACACCCTCACACACCTCAGCGCACACTCACACACAGGGCACAGGCGCCTTGTGCCCAGCCCGTGCCTGCTCTCCCACGCCTCACACACCTCGCACGCACACTCACACACCTCGCACGCACACTCACACACCTCGGCACACACACTCACACAGGGCACAGGCGCCTTGCGCCCAGCCCGTGCCACTCTCCTACACCTCACACACCTCGGCACACACACTCACACACCTCGGCACACACACTCACACACCTCGGCACACACACTCACACACCTCGGCGCACACTCACACACAAGGCACAGGCGCCTTGCCCCAGCCCGTGCCACTCTCCCACACCTCACACACCTCGGCACACACACTCACACACCTCGCTCACCTCGGTTCATCTCAATTACACTATTTTGACATCAATTCATTCTTAGTTCATTATCATCCAAACACAAACGTCAACACATATAATCTCACAATTCATTCAAGCATATTAACAAACCTCTCCTAGGCATCATAGATACTACCCTCCTACATACTAACCATCATATAAACCCTTATAATGCGAGACTCCCCTTACCTTGGTAATTTGAAGATGATGATAATCCTTCCTTGAATCACCAACAAGAAAACGCAGCAACCGAAGCCTCTCCTCTCTCAACTCGTTGCTTCCTCGTCTCCTCTCCTTCTCACGCTCGCGAGCCCTTCTTTCTTCTCTCCTCTCCCACGGCGCAAAACCCTTCTCTCTTGCGATCTCCTCTTCTTCTCAATTCGGCGCAAACTCTCTCTTTTTCTTCTCCTTCTCTTTTCTTTTCTTTCTAATGAATGAGACTACTAACCCTAGCCTTATATATTTGGGTTCAAGTGACTTGGGCCCTTTTTACACCTCCTTCAAAATTGTTATTTAAGTGCTCTTCAAACTCTCTATTTTGAAAAGTTTATAGAAAACAGAGAAGACTGGTCTATTGACCCTTCTCAACAATACACAATTTTTATAACACAATTTTACAACCATTCTCGTATATTCTAATGTGTTAAATATCAAAGTAACAATCTTAAATAAACCTTAGCTGTCTCACTCAACTTTCTCTCTACTCTTCTCTTCTTTCTTGCTCACCTACAAAAAGGGCGTGGTTTTAGGTCAGTGTTTGGCCTGAAATCACCGCACTATATTGTTTTTTTTCTCATCTTTTTTATCTAAATAACTGGTTACCACATAGATCTACATTGATTTCGTACTTTTTTCTTGATTCGTCATCTGAGTGCGGCGTTATTGGTGTTCGTCGTCTTTAAGCGACATGTTTGATTTCCTGTCTTATTGTGGTGTTCATTTGGTTCAGATCGACAGATCAACTTCGATCCATTTCAGATTCAACATATGACTAGGGCTTCAAACTTCTAGAACTGGAAGCATTGATACTCCAGTGACTTTTATTTCGTCACAATTGTAGGCATTTTGCCGTAATACGCTATTAACTTGAGTGCTGTGAGTTTGTTTCTGATTCATCCGCTGTGTTTTTAAGCAATCACGAAATTGTATCATCGATGTAATATCTCTATTTGAATGAATGAATATCCTTTTTTAATAAAAAAAATAATCTTAAGTATTTCACAGTTCACACTTGTCCATTCACCAATATCCTTTTTTAATATCTCTATCATAGTTGACAATATTGTTTCTACTCACCCTTCTCAACTCAGTACTTACTACTTAGCATGTAATTAATTTTAGTTTATTTGGTAATCATTTCTCGTGACATTTTAGCAATTTCTGGGGTGCATAAATGTGCAAGGATGCGGGGCTTTTCAACCACCAGATTGGGGCCCATGTTAGTTTAATTAGAAAACTGTGGAATGAAACTCAAACTAACAAATAACAGCCCTTATCCTTGTAAATAGAGAAGCACGCTTAGATCAATGGATGAACACTAAGTCAAAGGAGAAACATGCGAGAAATAAAATCGTGTGGTTACATCAAACTTTTGAAATATGTATAAAGAGACCTTCATATGACCACATAGGATAATTATGCTTTACAATCAAAGAGACATGAAATGCATGCATACGCTGCTCGTTACTTTCCTTTTATTGTCCCTTTCTCTGCTAACATTAGCTAATGGTAGCGAGGAATATGAGAATGAGGGAGCCTTAAACACAGAAGCAACAACGCTTTTTCTCAATCAGTATCAATTACTCGTAGAGAAGAGGAAGAGATTATTGGAAGAAAAAGACCACACTAGCATACTCCCACACAACCGAAAGCTTGGAATTTCAATAAAGAAAAAAAAGAAAAAGAAAAAGAAAAAGAAGCATGGAAAATCATCAGCAAACCATAGTGGCATCTCCCATGTCACCTCAATTTTTTGCGTTTCCCTTTTGCTCGCTTGCGCTCTTATCTAACAATAAGAAAAGTTTTAAATTGCAGTTGTGATCGTAGTTGTGGAGTCCTCATAAATCACTATGGTCAACTCGACTACAATTGCGGTTGTTATTTGATTGTGAAGGTCTCAAAAAACCATTATGTTGGAGGCACAATTGCGGATGGGGACTGCAATTTAAAACAATATATACATGTAGTCATTAAAATATTGCAGAATAAATTAAGTTTTTGTTTTAATTTTTCGTGTTTAGTATAGCAGAAATGCTATTTTAACAAATTATTTGACAAATTATGTGACAAATAGACCCCACTGTATATTAACCGTATAGTACAGATATTATTTTGCAATTTTTGACGCTTTTTTTCTTCCTTCCCTCCACGCCGACCCGACCCGACCCACAATGGAATTGAATACACACCCTTAGCGCACGCACGACTTCTCCTTCGCAAACGAAAACACAAAAACAAAACCCAAAACCGTATCAGGCTTCAACTTTCATCTTGGCTACTCTCTCTTTTTTGCTGAACTTGCTGTGAGGTTGGTTTTCTGAACTTGCTCTACTCTTCATTCAATTCCATTGTTTGCTATAATTTCTTCACATGTTTCTGCGTTTGTTTTCTCTTTTTCAATTTCGAAAATTTGGAAACCCTAAAACGATTTCAAGACGAATTTGACTTTGGTTCATGGTTGTTTTACTTGATTTTGCTCATAAAGCGTGAAGGCACACTTCACGCAATGATTTGGAGCATTATTTTCTATCTTGATAATGTGCTCTTTCGTTTGTTATTCAAACTATGTGATTTGGTTTTTGAATTCGCTATAGTTCAAAAACAACCGGAATTGGTTTTTGACGATTCTCGCTGCTAAAGTTCTTCTTCTTCGACGTTGATGCAGGACGTTCTTGTTCCTCTCGCTGTTGTCAAGCGGAATTGGTTTTTGACGATTCTTGTCACCGCCATCGAATTAGAGGGCTTTTGCAACCAAACGTGTAAGAATATTTTCCGTTATTCAAGGCTCTATTACTTGCAATCTGTACTATTGTTTTTTCTTTCTAAATGATTTTGTTTTAGGGTTCAATTTGGGTAAAAATCATAGTTGAATTTTTAGATTTGTTGATAAAGAATTTGGGTTATTGTCACTGTTTATTGAGAAATTTGTGTTGATGCAAGACTTATTTGAGTGATTGTAGAAACCCTAAATATCCCAAATTGTAGAAATTTGTGTTGATGCAGGACCAATTTGAGTGAATTAATAAGTTTGTGCAGCCCTTGTATGTTGAAATCCGTTTTTCTCCTTGTTGTTCTTATTTTCTTTTTGTTATGAATGTTCTTCAATTCGTTTTAATTCCATGATCTGTTTTCATTGTCTCTTTGATTTCTTTTTGGATTTCCCTTATCTCGATTTCAATTTTGATGCTTTGTGTCATTTGGAAATTAGGAATTGGGAATTAGGGTGATTTCAATTTTTAGTTTGTAATCTTATTTTGTTTGTCTTAGCCTATGTTTGGTTTGGTGGGTTTGGCTAGAATTGCTTTTGAGAGCACGTTTCGTGGATTCTCTTATTTTGCATTGTGTTTGGGTTTCTTTACGAAAACTAATTCTAACTTGTAGAATCGATTCCAAGTGAAGCTAGGAATCGTAGCTTTCACGGCATAACGAAATCAATTCTTCAATGATTATTGGTTGACAGTGACTTTTGAGTTATTAATATTTGTAAATTAAATATAGTTTTATATTAAAATTAAAAAAGGTAAAAGGCTAAAAGCGCTCACTGTGTTTGTTCTTCTCTCTCGCAGACAGTGAAAAGAAGGAAGCTAGCGACCTCACCTCCAGCTCCACCTCCAATCTTCTTTCCTAAACGCAGGCAGTAAACAAAACGCACACAATGAGTAAATCGCCACCACCGCCGCCGCCGCCGATTGAGTGCACCAATACAGTGAGCAAAATTGTTTTCCTCCTCCTCCTTCTTTTGATTTGTGTTTTTAATCTTCTTCAATTCGTTTTTATTCCTCTGTTCGTTCTTTGATTTCGTTTTGGATTTCCCTTATCTCGATTTCTATTTTTTGTGTTTGTGTCGTTTTGAAATTAGGAATTCGGAATTCGGTTGATTTCAATTTTTAGGGTTTGTAATCTGGTTATGTTTGTCTTAATAATTGCTTATCCTTATGTTTATAATATGGTTTGTGTTTGGTTTGGTTTGGTTTGATATAAATCGCACATAGGATGCTATAAATCTATGCTTCATCGGATGCTTAATACTGTCCTGTTAAGAGTAAAAATTGAATCTTTCATATTGCTTCTACTGTAATTGTTGATGGGTTAGGTTTTAAGTGCATTAATTTTGAAACCAAAAAATATAAAGATCCGAATTTAAGGTTGAGCACCTGAATGATAGGAAATTAAAGTTTCGAAGCCGAATTTCGTTTGATTCTAAGCTCAAAAATGTTATCATCAGGAGATAAACCTTATCCTTGTTAGACCTCCATATTAATCTGGAAGATGTTCTGGTCCTATGAAAATGGCATTGAAAAGTGTTGGATGAGTATCTTGTCCAACAATAAGACTGAGAATAGAAATGGTTGTCCTGTTGTGTAGTTGCTTAAGATGTAGTACTAATTCATATTTGAAATCTAAAGCCATAGGTTTGCAGAAAATTATACATCACCAGAATTAAATGGTGTCTGCTTCTTTTTGCATTCAACTCTTCCAATAAGATAGGTTTTGTACTTGTCTACTGATTTTATTATTAGTTATTTGTTTTTTCACAAGGGATAATGGCTAATCGCATTTCCGATTATCTGATCCAATTATCTGTCAGTATAGTAATTCACCAAGAAAATCATGTGAACTGAAGCTGGTTTAATGAGAGATGATTGTCATGAGTCTTCAAAATGATGATATGTCTCACAAAGATATCCTACACATAAAGAATAATAATTCCAATTAATTAGCTTCTACAAGATTTCATATTAAGCTTGAAAATGTGTAAGGAAAAAGAAGGAAAAAGAAGGAAAAATTATAGAAGTAAAAGTGCATAGTGTGACTATTATTAGTTAATAGTAAATATAATGTGTATTGATAACCTGATATTGAAATAATTTATTTGATCATGAGGTTGTGTAGTGATTGAACTATTAAATATTGTTGCCTTTAACTGTGCAGTGTTGGTGTACCACTTAGGTTTTGAGAAACATGGATAGTGCAACAACATTCACGGAGGGTGGTAGTGCGGATGATGAAGATATAATAGTTAACGACTGTAAGTATGATGATGAACGTTGGAAGCCTGAAATTGGGATGTGTTTTGCTTCATTAGATGAGGGGAAATCATATTATGGTGAGTATGCGCTAAGAAAAGGTTTTGGATGGAAAATCAGAACATCATTAAAGGGAGATGATGGGGAAATGAACTATATAACTCTTGCATGCTCGAGAGCAGGGTCTAGTGCAAATATGTCAAAAATTCCATGTTCATTGAAAACACTTCCGACTAAGGTGAACAATTGTCCTGCCAGGATAGCTTTCAAGTTACAATCGGATGGGACATGGGAAGTCAGAAAATTTGAAGCTGTTCATACTCACGATATGAGCCCCACGAAGGCAAGGTTGTTTAGGTCTAATAAGAAACTAAATCTGCACGTGAAAAGAACAATCCAAATCAATGATGAAGCGGGAGTGAGGATTAACAAAACATTCCAATCTATTGTTACAGATGCGGGAGGGCATGAAAAAGTACCATTTTGTGAAAAGGACGTGAGGAATTATGTCAACAAGGAAAGGCGTTCAATTGGAAAAGGAGGTGATGGGAAGGCATTGATTACTTACTTTTATGAAATGAAGGAACAAAATTCAAATTTCTTCTATGATCTTGATTTGGATGAGGGTTTTCATGTGAAGAATGTCTTTTGGGCCGATGCAAGAAGTAGAGCTGCTTATGAATATTTTGGAGATGTGGTGACATTTGATACAACATTTCTAGTCAATAAATATGATATGCCTTTTGCTGCGATTGTAGGTGTCAATCACCATGGCCAATCGACATTACTTGGGTGTGGCCTAGTTTCCGGTGAAGACGAAGACTCATTTGTGTGGTTTTTTGAAGCCTGGCTTCGTTGCATGCTAGGAAAGGCCCCCTTGGGTATTGTCACAGACCAATGCAAGGCTATGAAAAATGCCATTGAGATAGTCTTCCCTACTACTCGTCATAGGTGGTGTTTATGGCATATAATGAAAAAAATACCGGAAAAACTCAATGGAAATGGTGAATATAACAAGATAAAGGCAGCAATGAAAGAAGCAGTGTACAATACTTACACCGTAGTTGATTTTGAAGATAAGTGGTGTTCTTTCATAAAAATATTTGAGCTTCAAGACAATGATTGGTTAAGTGGGTTGTATAAGGAGCGAGAAAGATGGGTTCCGACGTTGTTAAGGAAAAGCTTTTGGGCGGGCATGTCAACCACACAGCGTAGTGAGAGCATACATGCTTTCTTTGATGGATATATCAATTCTACAACAAGTCTTGGTCAATTTGTTAAGCAATATGCCAATGCTCTCAGAAATAAAGCAGAAAAAGAATTTGAAGCGGATTTTAAATCGATGGATACAATAATACCTTGTGGGTCAACCTCGTCCATTGAAATGCAGTTCCAATGTGCTTACACGCACAGTAAATTTAAGGAGGTCCAAACTGAATTTAGAGGTAAAATGAATTGTGTTCCGTCGTTGGAATCATTGGAGGGTTGCATTGCTACTTATAATGTCTTGGAGGAATTGTTGGTTGGAGATAGACCAAAAGAACGGTACTTTAAAGTTGTGTTCAATGTGGACAACCATGATGTCCAGTGTGAATGCTCGCTGTTTGAGTTTAGAGGAATTTTGTGTCGCCATGTACTATGTGTGTGCGCTAAGGAGAGGGTTTCAAACGTCGCCGAGAAGTATGTTTTGTCGCGATGGAAGAAAAATGTCAAAAGGAAGCATGCTTATATTAAGATAAATTATGGTGTGAAGGAATTGAAACCATAGATGGAGAGGTTTGAAAAACTCTCAAAGCATTTTTACGAGGTTGCTGAAGTAGCGGCGGAGTCTGAGTATGGCACAAAAGCATTGCATAAGATGTTGGATCAATTTAGTTCTGAATTGCCAAACTTTGATCCTTCAATGGACAATGTTAAAGCTATTTTGAATGAGGAGTCAATACCAAATTCTGCTCCTATATGTCACAGTCCATTGAAGGTAAAACGTAAAGGTCGTCCCCCGACCAAAAGAAAAATATCTACTGTTGAGAAAGTTGTTGAAAACTCACGGAAGAAGCAAACCAAGCGAGCTGATGACCAAAACATTACGAAGGTCAGTTCTATTTCCTTACTAATTTTGAATTTACCATGAAACACCACATGACACACATGTTAATGTTTTTTCTTTAATGTGTAGGCGGACAATGTTGGCGTGGCTGATCATGAAATCAATAGGGAAATTTGTGTTGAATCAACTGTTGAGGTTATGACTGGTGGAGATGTGATGGATGCTACTACTTTGGTTCGTGTCCACTATAAGATTTTATTAAATCTGTAGAGTTTTTTAATTTCCTATTTGTTGATGGATTAATTTGATCCGTCCGACAAATCCCGGAATATATATTTAAATAATCGTTGTTGAAATAATAACTATATATGATAAAATCGTAGAATAATTTGTAGAGTCTTTGTGATTGACTCATTTTACGATCTGTGGAGTTGTTTGATGCAAAGACTGTGGAAAATTTTGTATCACATGATGGTGTCTATTTCAACAAATGATGGGGTTTTAAGTTGTGCATTTTTATGAATTTAATGAATTTAGTTTTTGGGCAATCGTGTCAAAACTATGTTAGATATATTTAACTTATTAAATATTTCCTCTATACAGTCAGTGAGTGTATATGTCAGTACAGATGCTGGAGGGTCAGAATTCATTTCAAACTGTTGGGCTTCTCAATGTCCAACCGTTCAACAACCATGTAAGTTCGAATTAGGCAACTCTCATATTCATTCTTCACAGACATGTGATTTGAATGTGTGTGAAGTTCGTGTACATATTTTTTATTTGCATTTGCTAAAGAAATGGTTTTTAATAGGTTGGAGGTCAAATTTCATTCATGGAACTTTTGTCAAACGTGGCAATAGACGTCCCGAGACTGTCACATTTTTCTACAAATCCTTGACATTTTAGGTTCAAGAATATGATGGGGATATTTACTTTTATATAACTTTTTGTTGTAACTAAAGATGTATGATTTTTTTGATTTGTATAGGTGTATATGATGAAGTACACATATATGGTGTAAATGCCTCATAGTTTGTGTCAACGGCACAAAGTTAATTTTTTGCTACACATTTATTAGACATCGTGTAACCTCTAAGGTTTAGGGAAAACCCTAGACCCACATTTTGTTGTAACTAACCATGTATCTAGTTTTTAATTTGTGTTGGTGTAAATGCATCAACTTTATGTATATGGGGTAAATGCCTCACAGTTTGGCTCACAGTTTATGTAATTGAACAACTTTGTCAAATTTGACAATCTCTATATCTTACATTAATTTGTCTCAACCCACTTATTTGGGACCTATATGAAGTCATTGGACAGGTTCAAAACAAAAGAAATGAAAGTATTTAGATACTTAAAAATATGAAATTAGAAATAAAAATAATTGGAAATAGAATAATTTGTATTCTGGAGTAAGTGGCTTAATGAGTTTTATTCCATTAATAAAGTTGTGTTATCAACTCCTTTAGGATTAGGGGTGGCAATGAACCGAACCAACTCGAACATAGTTCAAAACTCGAGTCGATAAATACCTCGTTGAACTTGGTTCATGAACCAAATGAGGTGAAGTTTAGCGGAATATTTAACTCGTTACATAAATGAGGCGAACTTGGTTCATGAACCAAATGAGCCGAAGTTGACCCGGTCTTACATTGTCCCTAAGAACATGGGTTTTGTTTGGGACTAAGGACGAGTAAGGGTCTTAATAATGAAGCTATATAAATTTAGGGAATGGTAAATGACAAGTGTAACATTTCCCAACCCGTCCGTTCCTCACCCCTAATAAATAGAACTCTAGTAGTCCCAAGTAGAGATGTCAATTTGGTTCGGGCCTCGTGGGTCGGCTCAACGACTTGATTTTTGGGTCGGCGTGGGCTCACAATAATAGTAATTTCAAAATCAGCGGTATGTTTTTGGCACCCGATTGGACCCGATGATGTTATTGGGCCACCCGGCTCAGAGCAATGGGCTTTGCCTTGGCCGTTGTTTTTGTGTTTTAATTTTAAAATTTTACAAGTCCTATACATGTTTTTATTGTTATCTAGTCAAAATATGACAAGTATATTATGTAGGCCCGATGGTCCTCGGTGGGCCCGCCCAAGCCCGACCCATTGACATCCCAAGCCACTTATTTGGTACCCATTTTAGATGAAATGGTGATTGGGTGGTATCATTTTAGGAAAAAATGGTGCAGTCTAAGATCCCCAAAAAAATCCTAACCCATTGACAAAAAAAAAAAATTATGGTGAGATACAGTAAGAAAGACAAAACGCAGGCATGAAAAACAAAACGCAAAGAAGAAAAAGAAAGCGAGCGCACTGAGTAAATCACCACCACACTCCGACCCTTGTCTGTACGCCGGCGACACCACCCACGCCGCCGATTGGTCTGTGATTGTCGACCGACGCCACCGATTGCTCTGTAATTGTCCGTTGGTTCTTTGTGAGTCGCTGCTCTTGACAGTTTAAGGTTAAAATTCGTTGTCCTCTTTCTTATTTTTCTTTTCATTTTTATGTTCAGTCTTCTTGAATTCGTTTTTATTCTTCGGTTCGTTTTAATTGCCTCTTTGATTTGGTTTTCGATTACCCTTATTTCGATTTCAATTTTTAGGGTTTGTGTCATTTGGAAATTAGGAATTGGGAATTAGGGTGATTTCAATTTTTTATAATTTCTCTTAAAAATTGTTTAACCTTATGTTTTTAATCTAGTTTTGGTTTTGTTTCATATATATGCGTCATAGGATGTAAACCAAAATCTACCAGAATTAGGCTGATAACTTTTCATCAAAGCTTGGGCTCATGGGTATGGTATGGATATGAGTGGCATGTAGATCTGGACTAGTAATTGACTGCATCCTTGACTTCTGCTCTTCTGCATGTGCTGCTGTTATGAATTTAGAATTGTTCTTGAGGGGTCTGATTGTTTTGTTGCATGGAACTTAATTGGTTAATCATTTGTCACATCTTGCATTTTTATGGGTAGTGAGTTAAACGAGTTTGAATTTGATTTAGTTGCATGTTCATGTGTTAAGTGCATCAAATTCATTACTATAATAAAAAGATGATTTCAGGACTATTTGTTAACAAAATGAAGCAATACATATTACTATTTGGTGCGAAAATGGAGCTTTTGTAACAGAAAATGACTTTCTGACATGTTTAGTTTATCTATATCATAAGGAGTCTTAAGATTGTGTTAATATCTACCTAAGCCATTGACTGGACACACAACAATATAACTTTAAGATTTCTTAGTTGGATGGAAAATATCAGTGTGTTTGGGTTTGTTTACACAAAAGAAGATTTCTCTTACCCACATATCATATCACATTAGTATTTTATTTGATTTTTTTAAACTTCACATCAACTATTGGAACGTAATTGTTGTTTGGAACCTTTGAATGGAATGAAACGGTTTTATAATGACTCAATGTCATTCCTAAAGGCTAAAAGTATATGATGTGGTTGTATGGCCAAAAATGCTTTTAATTCTATTAAATGTATATTTAGATGATAATGGATTTTGGTGTTTGATAGTTCTAATATTGTCCCTTGTTTTACTACGGGTACCTTCTTCCATTTAAACTAGTGTTGGTTGAAGGATATGTTTAAGGATATGGTAGAGTTTACAAGCCCAGTATACTTTTGTTTTCACTATATTTGTGATTTTGTTTTAGATACAAGCCTACTATTTACAAGGCTTATCTTCTTGTAGGATCAATACAAGATGACAAGTTCAACATTAGCAGAAAGTTCCTCAAAATGTAAAAAAGTGAGTATCATGGCCTCTAGTTTATGTAATTCTGCCATAAACTATCATGACGTGTACACGACTAACAGATATGTTGATCATTTTTTTTGTAGCTACGTGTGCGACATAGTTGTACAACACAGTGGATCGAAAAAGTTAATCAAAATCTTTCAAGTGTACAAAAACAAAGGATTAATGAAACACCATTTAGATGGTTGATGTCATTGCCTGAGAAAATAAATGTATCTGGTATATTGTTAGAAGAATTAGCACGACGTTGGGATAAAAAAAGGGGTTTTAGAATACGGAGTAGGTATGTTGATTTTAGTCCAGTAGATGTGTATTATGCTATAGGACTCGGTATAGTTGTTAAAGATGTCGAATTCGTGGACGACCTTACTTCACATACCATAAGTTAGGTTGAAGGCAGAAAAACTACTTTATCAGGCATTTATGAAAAACTAATGACACTCACAGGCGATGACGATGTTGACGATTTCTGTAGGTTGTATATACTACTTGCAATGGAAGAATTTTACTTCCCCAACACATCCCCAGGCATTCATTGTGGGTGCATTAAGTTGTTGGATGATATAGATTCTCTGGGTACATATAATTGGGGGCTTGCTGTCTATGAAAATTTGGTTGGAAATTTGAATACTGTCACAACATCCTTGGAACAATCAAATATCCCTAGACACTTCTATCTAAGTGGGTGTGTAGTTTTGATGCAGGTAATATTTAGTTTACTGAAATTTTCTTGCCGAAGAAGTAACTATATATCAATTATTTATACAATGTTCTTCATTAGTCCATAGTTATGGGGACTTGAACATGTTTGGCCAAACTACAACATAAGTCCGAATGCTCGTAAATTGTTTCCTCGTTGTTTGAAGTGGCAGGATGTTTGGCTTTATAGGAAAAGCCTGTTGCAAGCATTTGATAAAAACCAGGTAACGTTGATACAAATGAAATAGTTAGTTAATTATTCTATCTGTAAAGCATAAGATTAAATGATAGTTTACATACTAATTTGTGCTTCATGGTTCTTTGTTACTAGGTATTCCACAAGTTGAATGCAACAGAAGAAGAATTTGCTATTAATGAAGTGAGACAAGCATTAACCGAGGCACCAGATGGGTTTGTGTCATCGAGACAACAGTCAGTTGAAGTGCAGAATCTGATTATATACAATGAACAGTTGGAGGCCGAGCACAATGCACTTGATGAAAGAATCACGAAAGCTGAAAGGGAATTGCGTGACCTACTCAACTTACCTCCATCACAAAAGGAGGTTCTTCAACAAAAAATAGATGAACTTCAAAGGGAATTACAAGAAGCAAAAGAAGCAACAAGGCAGACCCCGTTATATGAAAAGGAACGAAAACAAGGTCAACATTCGGTGTCAATTGAAGGGAAGATGAATGAACTAGCTTATGAACAACCAGTCTTTAATGACCACTTAATCAATGAAACTGCGGAGCATGATGATCACGATGTTGAGTCAAATATGCACACTCGAAGACGTAAGAATCCAAGAAATTTGAAAAATAGTGCAGCAGTTCGAACACCATATGAGACTTTTGGTGTGTCAAAGAAGGACAAGAATCGAAGGAAATGACATGCTTTTCAGAAGCATTTAAATTGTTTTGATTAGTTATTACTAATTAACCCATGTTCTATATTTGTGTAGTTGTTGAAATAACTATGTCTCAATGGCTGTTTTGGTATAGAATGAAATCATGAGTCAAAAGGGGTATCCTTTGTATTACTAATTAGAAATTTCAACTATGTGTCGACTGGGTAAAACATGTGATAGTAGTTTGGTCAATTATTACAATTAGTGTTGTTAACAGTTTGACTGTTTTTTTAAATGTTGATAGTCTTTTAAATATTTTTTTTTATGATAGTTAACTCATAGTTCTGTTAAAATATAGAAACAAAACTCTTTTAAACTACTAATTATAGCGATAATATATTGGCCAAAATTTATCCCCTAAAACTATTATAAACATAAAATTAAAAATATAAAAGTACTTAAAACATCCCAAGCTTGTAAAAACATGCTAAACTATTGGCCACAATTTAATAAAAACGATCACCGTGAAAGTTGGTAACTCCCTAAGGGAGTGAGACTTCTTATTCATCAGATAAGTCCCCATCTGTACAATATTGCGGGTTGTTATGCAATTCTGATTCGTCTAGAAGTGGTCGCATCCAATCTTGTCTAATGCATGCATCGTGTACAAGTTGGTGCATGTTAATTCGAATTTGCATTTGGTTATTTTCGTGCCGAACAATGTTAATCGCTTTCTCTAAAGCCTCGTCACTGTCTAGTACGACTTCAACTGATTTTTGCTTTGGTGCCTTAATGGCACATTGTCTTAATTGCTGTCGCATCCTTGTAGACTCCTGGAGACGATATTCCCACTCTCTACGATACTCGTTCATATTTCTTGTTGAGAACCGTTCTTTAGGACACAAACTATACTTAAACATGCCTCGCTCTAAAAACCAAAATCTACCCATACTTTCTATTATCTCTTCTGGTGAGTATCTTGTGCCAATTAAATTTGAGTTGTAGGAAAAATCTTCGTATTCTGTGTTCTCCATCTCCATCTCACTTTACCTCAATTGGAAATGAAAACCAAGAATGAGATAGTGATTTAGTAGGTATGGAGGTAATGGATCCATAAAATTGTTTCATATATATATATATATATATATATATATATATATATATATATATATATATATATTGTCTGCCAACCCAACCAACGTCAATCCACATATGTTGTGCATTTAACATTTTCTAACTATATAGATTGGTTACAATAGTAAGTGTATAACCCACGTGAATCTATAGTAGTGGGCAGTTGGTATATACTTTTAAGCAAATTGGCTATATGAACGTAAAAACCTGGGTAATTCCTTCATCACCTTGGTGTGCAATGTAAGATTCTCTTTTGAGAGGACAAAACCAATGCCCTCTGAATTGGGTGTGATAAAGGGGTGTGCTAATGATAAAAAAACGTAATAAACCATGTGAAACTACAGTAGTGGTTCACTCAAAAATATGCTTTTACGCAGGTTGGTTATATTGCCATAAAACCTGGGTAATTCCTTGATCACATTGGTGAGAAATATCAGATTCTATATTGATTGGACAACACCATTCCCCTCTGAATTGTGTCTCATAATGGGGTGTGCTAAAGATAAAAAACTTAATAAACCATGTGAAATTACAGTTGTGGTTCACTCAAAAATATGCTTTACGCAGGTTGGTTATTTTGCCATAAAAGTTGGGTAATTTCTTGATCAGCTTGGGGAGAAGTATCAGATTCTATATTGATTGGACAAGACCATTCCCCTCTGAATTGTGTCTCATAATGGGGTGTGCTAAAGATAAAAAAACTTAATAAACCATGTGAAACTACACTTGTGGTTCACTCAAAAATATGTTTTACGCAGGTTGGTTATTTTGCCATAAAAGTTGGGTAATTTTTATAGTTTCTCTTAAAAATTGTTTATCCTTATGTTTTTAATCTGGTTTTGGTTTTGTTTCATATATATGCGTCATAGGATGTAAACCAAAATCTACCAGAATTAGGCTGATAACTTTTCATCAAAGCTTGGGCTCATGGGTATGGTATGGATATGAGTGGCATGTAGATCTGGACTAGTAATTGACTGAATCCTTGACTTCTGCTCTTCTGCATGTGCTGCTGTTATGAATTTAGAATTGTTCTTGAGAATAACATTATGGCCATTAGGAGAGTACGATTTGGGATGGTCAAAGTTTGCAAAACGTTTCTACACGCTAATAATCATCGTATGTCGCAAGCTGAAGAAGAAAACATTTTATGCGTAGATGAGTACTTATCAAACCCTGATGAAGAGTGATTTCAAGTTAATTTTAAAATGTTGCTCAGATAAGTGTATCTCATCCTACCCACCCCAACTTTTAACGTCATATGTAATCTATAGTTGTACTCTTTGTTATGTAATGTGTGTTTTGTAGTAGAAATAAAACTTTATCCACCTTCATAAACCATAGATTAACATTAGCAATACAACTGAAAAAATTAATACTTTCAACATAACAAACTTATTTTATCACCCTCACTGTGGTTCACGAAATAACTGTAGTATCTCTTCTACAGACCTCCTAATTGGTGGCTCATCCCTAGGGGCCACTGTTGGGGAGGGGGCAGGAGGCATCGTTGTACGAATACACAACTCAATCGGAAATTGATCATATGTACGTGAGCGGTGATTGGAGACTATATTGCGAACATCATTAGTCGTCTCTACATCAAACATCGACCATAAACACCTCCCTTGTGCATCGTACCTTGGTCTACGGTAAATGATATTTGCAATTATGCATTCTTGGAGTCTCAGTTTCTGGTGAATTTTTTGCTTCAGCTTGTCGAGAGTAATACCATCTTGAAGCCTAAGCGGTTCAGGTGGGTTTGCATCAAAATCAACAAATCTGACCCCGTCTCTTCCATTTACTATTCCGGACCTGTAGTGAATATAAGAGAGGACAGAGCCCGGTGGCCAAGGACATAACTCATTTTGACGCTCAACTTCAATACGGCTAACAAATTGAGCATTCAACTCTAAAGGATATTTCCTGCGAAATCTATAGTAAATGGTCAACATCTGTTGTATGTCGGAGTTGGTATTAATCATCTTTGGGTAATACTCAACACTACCATATGCTGGATATTTCCTGCAAAAATGTTGCTACCCTCGCCAAAAACACCATCTTTGTGACGTGGGACACAAAATTACATGCTTAGAACTCCTTCAATGTGTTTTGGTTGCCGAAGACATTGTATAATTCATAGTTAGTTTTAGTTGTATCATAGAACCATACGGGTGTATAGGAGTTTTTAGTTGTATCATACACCCATACAGGTGTATAGGTGAATATAGCAGGGGCAAAGTAGACATTTTCATATAGAAGGGTATTAAATCCCTAATTGTAAATCAGTGAGACAGTTAATGTGAATATTATTTTCTGTTATTGAGTAACCAACTCTCTCTCTCTTTTCTCTCTCTGATCTTCTTGCTGAGAATTGTGAGTGAAGCATCAATGGTGTGCTTGATGCATTGACACTGGTCAGTCTCAATGAAAAACTTAAAATAACAGCCTCGTATATTCCAACACAAATTAGAGAAATTATGAAGGGAAGTTGTTGATATCAGAATAACAATTTGGGTCTGATTCACTATAAAGTTGGGTAATTGTCAAGTATAATTGGTGATTTGAACTGAACCTAACTGATTCAAACCGTTTGCCAAACTAAACCGAACTTGGGTAACACTTCTCTGAACTGCACTAACACTTCGATTCACAATTTTATCCGAACTTTAACTGTTACTGAATTTTTACAATGAAATGTTAGTGAACTTTTATCTGAACTTTTACCATAACTGTTAGTCAACTTTGACCCAAACTGTTAGTCAACTTTTATCTTAACGTTTACCCTAACTATTACTGAAGTTTTACCCAAACTGTTAGTGAACTTTTATCTTAACTTTTTCCCATACTATTAGTCAAATTTATGAACTTTTACTTAACTCTTAATGTTCAAATTACATTTTATGAAACCAAAATAAATCTGAACCTTTTACTAGACTGTTAGTGACTTTTCTGAACTTTTACCCAACTCTTAAAATTACAATTTATAAAAAAAAATAAACTAAGTCTCGAACTGTACAAATACAGTTAAAATGACATGGACTAAAAGCTCTCCCCCAGTTACAAACTCCAAAACAACCACAGTTACAAACTCCACACAATCTATATTTTTGTCCTGCTTCCAATGACCTGCAACCAAAAATGCTTCAACATTAGAAACATAATTTGGCAAAAGAGTAAACTGTGCTGAGAATTAGTTTGATCTCTAATTGCATTTAGTTTCTAATAAAATTATTTATTTTTTACTAGGAATGTATGCAGTAGAACAAATGCTTGAGGATATGCATTTTCTGAGCTAATGGATTTCCCTTTCTGAAGTTTACACCATGCTTCCTATTATACTATCATCAATATACACCATGTTTACTATGTACACAAATTTTCATAAAACGTTTTTTAGCATAATATCAGGTAAAGTTCAATCTAACAACAGGTTTCTCAAAGCAATCAAAGTCAACAGATAACAATACCTATTATTATTTTCATGTTTCCATCCTCAAATCTTGCGGAACCTTCGCTTTTCTTAATACCTCTGATTTCATTGTATTTCTTGGATGAAGTACCCATTTCAAAACAAACTCTTGACGAAATCTAACTACATCATCCTGTGAGTAGTTAGCCATTGTTCCTTCACCATTCCACAATTCCAAGTACTTCAACACATACATTCCACAATCATGACTGCATTGCCAGCGAATATACATTTCACAACGGTAACATAAAGACAATGAAAAACTACTATCAACATAACATTTATTTTTCTCAATAAGACATAACATTTATGTATACTGAAACTTAATTTTACTTACTAGTTGTGTTGTTTGGGCATGTTTTCATAAACAATTGACAGAGAATTATCAACCACTTGCTTTTCAACAATGAAACCATACAACTCTTGAAAACGAATACGCTGAAAAATCACAATTATGAAGGTTGTCAAATATAACAAGGCTTTCAAATCAAACAAACCAAAAGGGAAAAAACAATAAAACAAAATTTTGATAAATGGTTAGAAAAATAAACTACCATTGCAGTATCAAGATTCAACCAAAGGTCGTTTCTATCATGTTCCAACGAATCCAACACGTACATCTTCCTTTCGTGTGGAACTAGCACGTAGCACACCCAGTGGTTTTCAAAACAGGAACGTGCAAAAATCTAAATAAATTGTAAAAACATTAATAACTAAAGTTTATAATACAAAAATGTACAAGAAAATTCTAAATACTCCAAATAGACGCTTACCCTATTGCAACCCCTTAACACATCAATGGGGGTTGAGGTAAATGATTTTAATGAAACATGTTTAAATTTTTTTCGTAGCGTCCATCTATTTTGTGTCCCACCTTGTTGCAAAGAATGTAATTCTTTTATGACTTCCCCCTACATTATAAAAACATAACAATGTTAATAACAAAATAAAACAAATATGATTAAAATGCAAATGGTTTCAATAAACCAAGTTAAAGAATCCCTCACAGCAAAAATGAATTAAATAGGAAACGGGTGACAAAACCAGTTGTTTCTTTTTCTTCTTCCATCATCATCGGGGAAACAAAACAAAACACCTGAAATTTAACTTCATTAAAAAAACAACCGTAAGCTAAACATAATCAAAAATTTAATTGAAAAATGCGTGTTACTATTAACCATGTTGTCCACCCATTTCCTTGGTGCAAGGTATTCTAGGCTAGATCTTGTGAGGTGATGGTCATCCAACCTAACCAATGTTCTGCATTAATTAGAAGAACCATGCTGTCAGTAAATTTACTAATTACCTTCTAATATTTACAACTAGGTTGAATTTATAAATTATAAAATGAATTAACACGTACTCGTCTTGTGATCTCTGCGTGCTTTTGCGGGTGCAATAATTGTACAAAGAAACCAGACTTTTATTTAATTTCTTTTCATCTCTTGTCGTCGTTCTCACACTTGCTACAATAGGTTCATAACACACTTCTGGGACATTCTGACTGTCACCAATTTCATGGCTTCTTGATGCCCTTTTATGATCCATTTTTTTGAACACTTTCATTTCATCCTCAATGCTGAAAATCCTATTACTAATTTCCTTTTCTTTGCTAAATGACCTTTCTCGATATCCCCTATCATACTCATGAATAGCTTCATGAACCACTTCCTTTGAACGCTCTTCTTCGCTTAACGATACATACTCAACAAACTAATAACAAAAATATAACATAATTGGTTATAAAAAACAAACCTTCAAAAATTATCAATTTTCAAAGCAAACCTTTAATGAAATCCATAAACTTACAAAATTATTTACTAAACGAATCAAACTTAACGCGTTGCAACTAACCTTTCTAGTTTCAAAAATTTTAGAAACTACACACTTTCCTGAACCTACTTCAACCCAATCTAAAAACCTTGGAAAAGGTGTGTTCTCTGGAGTAGTCCGCAAAGTAAAGTGTTCAACCGTCCAAATCTACATCAAAATAATTATTAAACGACAAACTTTATATGTTCTTTAATTTAACAACATATCTAAATAATATAAGGCAATTGTACCTGAAGCAAAGCTGCACATCCGGCAATACTTACAGATTCATCGTTCTTACCTTCATTGAAGAGGGGAGTAACACGGTTTAAGCTATCTACTAAATTCTTATAAACCTTACCACCCCAATCATACATATGAAGACTTTCTAAATCATCTAATAGACTAAAGGGCAGCGTATTAATCTTTTGGGTAGTTTGGGGAAAGTAAAATGTCGCAAAAGCAAGGAGAAGGTAAAACCTGTAGAAGTCCTCTACACGATTATCTGATGTTAGCTCTCCCATTTTTTGAACTATTGTTGAAATGTTAATAACTTCACCATCAAACAAAAATTTGACTCTAGACTCTAACCCAGCATCATCAATAACGGGTTCTCCACAAATGCGAAGCCCCAACCCAAAACAAACATCTAATTTCCTAAATGAAATTATCCTATTCCCAACCCGAATACCTTCACTATGTGTATCCCACCTTCTCAACACTTCCCTAAGTAAAACACCATAAATGTTTATTTTTTTTATTTAAAAAAACAAATGAATGGAAGGGAGTCATTAAAAGACGATTTTTTTGTACTCGAGTCAACTTTTCATTCATGTCCACTAATGGCTGAGTTTTGACTCTGTGTCTCACTCGAATCTGCAAATAATTCAGTTAACACACAACACAAACAACACAGTTATACTCAATTAATGACAACATTTTTTAAGATACATCACTAACTAATGGACAAGTATACAAACTGTTCCTGGGTGTATTAGCAATTACTAGAGCTGCCAACAGCAATTGGGCCTGCGGTCCAACCTAACACGATCGGCCCAACACGCTGCTTGGAGCGCAATTTTCGCCGGCCGAAATTCTCGCAAAACGGTCGGACATCATCAGATATATATCGCCATTCGCACATGGCATCGTGCACGTTCTCTAACCTTGTGCTATCCGCCTCGGCGACCTCTCACTAGATCGTCGGAGTGTCTTTGCAGTACCACCCGAGGTGCTATACGCGTGAAGCCAGGACCGGTCCTTTCACTCATTCAACGACCGGCCCACCTGACGAAACAACAAACACTTCAACACTTCATTGGTCAAGGTACGATCAATTGGCGACCACAGTGGGAGGCCCGTGCGCTATCCTACCTCATTCATGGCTCCACGCGACCGCCCCGCACGCGGGCCGCCGACTCAATCCTAAGGGCAGAATCGCCAGCAGACCCGAGCGGGGCCGCCACGATCCCACGAGTCTCAAGGACTTCCACGACAAGAACCTTCGGCACACAACGGCCGTGGACCGGTCCTCAGCCAGATCCATCCGCCCACTCGAGACTTGCGCCCGAGCCTGGTCGGCGGGCATCCAGAGCCTCTACCGCACCATGTCACTCAAGCCGTTTTGCAGATCTTGCAAAACAAAAATCGTGTGATCGCATCGAGACGCGCCATCTCTCTCGAAACGAGGATCGATTCGGGCCGCGCGCGCGAAGAAGACGGAGAACCCTTCGCTCGCCGCCGGCCGCTGAAGACATCGCTCCCCCTCGAAGGAGCATTTCTCCGAGAGAGCACTACTCATCGCTTCTCCGGCCAGAGAGAAGTGGCGCGCAGTCGCCCTGGGCGAAAACGAGCGTAGACGCAGTTCAATGTCCTACGATTATGAAGATTCTAGCTACCGTCCTGATACCGGTCGCTCACCAACAAGGTACTCCTCCAATGTCCGGGTCACGTCGGTCAAGAAGTAGATCTTGGGATTCTAGAGAAGAGCTGGAAGATTACAGAGATGGGAGAATAAGGGACGTTTCGCGTCGGCCGAGAAGAGGCCAGAGCGAGCGGCCCCGAAGGCCTCCTCAGCTTCCACCAATGGGCCCGTCCGGAGGATTTTATGGAATGCCGGGCAACGAGGCTTGCCTCGCAATGCAACCCTTTGGGTCGAACGGCATTCAGAACGAGCACGGCCCGTTCTCTCGAGAGATCAGGCGTTACAAAATTCCGAGAGACTTGCGCAAGCCGCCCAATCTCAACAAGTTTGACGGCCGAGGAGATCCAGACAAACATCTCCGCTACTTCAATAATTACTGCTGTTATAGGGAATTGGGACCGACCATGAAATGCAGGCTTTTTCCCCAGTCACTGGACGGCCGAGCATTGGAATGGTGGGAGTCTCTGCGACCCAATTCCATCTCCTCCTGGGACGACCTGATCAGGGTCTTCTTGTCTCACTACACTGCCAACCGGTGTCAATACCGTTATGAAGAATACTTGGACTCTGTTGTTCAAGGTGACAATGAGACGTTGAGACGAAGACATCGACGGTTTAACACGCAGAGGCCGAAGTCCGTTCGTGACTTGTCGCACAAGGACAAGTTGAAGTATCTGAAGCGTGGTATTCGACCGGACCACCGGTTCGTAGAAGAATTCACCCTCAATCATTATCAAGATCTCAGCCATTTCCTGACAAGGGCAAACGTCCACATGACATATGAAGAAACCTTGGCTGCAAGAAAAGCCGTCCGTTCACGACCTAAAGAAGAAAATAATAAGCCAGCTAAGGGGCATGAAGGTCGCCGCGACAATCGGCCTGACTTTCGAGATAAAAAGTTTGATCATCGCACTCGACTCAACACCTCTATTGCGCAGATCTACAGCGAGTGTCAGAATAATGAGTTTGTGGGAGTTAAGCGGCCTGAACCACTCGTGCTCAAGAAGGGGGCACGACCGACTAAAAGATACTGCCGCTACCACATGAGTAAGGGGCACGATACTAACGACTGTATGGCCCTCAAAGATGATATTGAAGAGCTTATTCAGAAAGGCAAGTTGGGAAAGTATGTGAGGTCAGAGGAAGGCGACCGACCTCAAGAGAAAGCGAAGAAAGAAGTCGAGACAGAGGAAAGGGCCTCCGCCATAGAGAGCACCCAAAACAAGGATCAATCAAGATCGTGACACTCGGCGATCAAAGGCCGTAATGTTGCGATGGTTATTCATGGTGGAAACCCCCGGATCGCAGGAATCTAACAAAGCCACCAAGAGAAAGTGGGGACGAGTTGTTAATGGTCGCGCCCACTTCAAAGCACCACCACCGGTCTCGAGCAGGACCCCATCTCGTTCGGTGACAACGACTTCATACGACGGCAAGCCTAATAGTTATGTTCCATTGGTAATCAGAAATTTGTCATGGCAAACACAGAGGTGCAGAGAATTCGGTCGATCAAGGTAGCTCTACCGATATCATGTTTGAAGACTTGATCGACAAAATAAAGGTTGATCGGAGCGAGATAATTCCCGTGCCGAGCCTACCCCTCTAACAGTTTCAATGGGGCGACCACCCACCCGCTGGGAACGATCGAGCCGCTAGTCACGTTTGGTGACGACACCGGGATAGTACTGCACAGGCGGTCAGACGACGTTCCTCGTGACTCCCCCTCAAATCCCGCTATCAATGTATTATTGGTAGGCCGACTTTGGGTAAGCTAGAGGCCGTTACATCGACGGTGCATCCGAAAATGAAATTCTACAAAGAAAGACGCGACCAAGTGGTTACCCCGGCGCCGACCTTGAATCAAAGAAGAAGAAGCCACGCTCTATACCAAGAAATATGTGACGAGGTAGATCGTGGCCCGAACGTTCGAGCACTAGTGAAGGCCATCAAGTCAATGTCGCTGATTTGGACGCTTCGGTATGATCAGCAAACGGCGACCCAGAGGACAATGATGATGATTTGGCTCGAGAGTGAAAAACAGTGAAAAGACCAGAGCCTCATGGACAGTTGGTAGATGTTCAATTGGGTGACGACCCATCCAAAACGGTAAAGCTCGGTAGCGACCTACCAGAGCAAGTGAAGCAAGATCTTGTGCAGTGCTTGAGAGACTATGCTGACCTGTTCGCATGGCAGGCATCAGACATGCCCGGCATCCCTATCGAAGTAGCCTGCCATCAACTTTCAGTCGACGAAGGGGTCAAGCCGGTCGCTCAAAGAAGACGCACTCAGAACGAGGAAAAATCTCAAGCCGCTGCAAAGGCCGTTGAGGACCTCATAAAGGCCAATTTTATAGAAGAGATCAAATACACGACCTGGCTATCCAACGTCGTGTTGGTCAAAAAGAAGAATGGAAAGTGGAGGATGTGTGTAGACTACACCGATCTGAACAAGGCATGCCCGAAGGATGCCTTCCCCGTGCCTAAACTTGACAAGGCTGGTCGATGGGGCTTCGGGCTACAAACTACTGTCCTTTTTGGACGCTTACTCAAGATACAATCAGATCACGATGTATCCCCCCGATCGACACAAGACGGCCTTCATGACGGATCGGGAAATTTTCAAGACAAGGTGATGCCCTTCGGCCTCAAGAAACATATTTGGAGCGACCTACCAAATGAATGATGAACAAAATTTTCAAGAGGCAGATCGGTCGAATCTCAGAGGTGTATTTAGACGACATGATCATCAAAAGTGTGACCGACCCAGATCATGTGGACGACCTGAGGGAAATATTTGAGGAAGCTAGGAAGAACTCACTCAGGCTGAATCCTGAGAAGTGTACCTTTGGGGTGAGGGCCGGCAGATTTTTGGGCTTCCACCTAACTGAAAGAGGGATAGAAGCAAACCCTGAGAAGTGCAGGGCGGTCGCCGATATGAGGCCGCCCACAACTAAAAAGGAAATACAACAGCTGAACGGCATGGTAGCTGCCCTGTCTAGGTTCATTCCCAAAGCGGCCTGCAAGTCGCTCCCAATTCACTGGAATTTGGCGCCTGTGTCTAGTGTGTGCGCGTCGTGGGTGGCTGTGTGCGTGTTTGTGCAGGGAGGGGCGCCAATTCACTGTGAATTTGGCGCCTGGTGCGTATAAGTGTGTGCTGGGTGCTGTGTTGTGCTAGGTGGGGCGCCAAAATGGCTGCCCCTTGGCGCCTAGATGTGCCTAATGGAGTCTAAGTGACATTTTTAGTTCCTAAGTACTAATTTAATCCTTGGTGTGACAAAATAGTCCCTAAGCATTAAATTAATCCTTGGTGTTACAAAATAGTCCCTTAGTGTTTGGATAATCCTAATATGTCAACATAATTTCCTAAGTACCAAATTAATCATAATGGGTCAAATAATTCCTTAAGTACTACACTAATATTGGGTGTATTAAAATGGTCCTTAGGTGTTGCAAAGGTCCTTATGAGGTGTTTTGGTCCTTAGGTGGAATTTAATTTTTGATGTGAGATTTAATCTAATAAATGAGGTGTGTGGTGAGGTGGTGATGATTAAGAGGTGATGTGGCTTCGGCCAAAAGAGGTGGTGGCTTCGGTTCAAGAGGTGAGTTAATACTTGATGTGATAAATTTACGGTGTTGTGATGCATTGTCATGGTGTCACATAAATCATATGCATATAAAAGAGGTGGTATGGCTTCGGCCAAAAGAGGTGGTATGGCTTCGGCCAAAAGAGGTGGGTACCCGACGGGGTTATTGAGGTGGTGATGGATCCACATGCATATTGCATACATGCATATACTCATACTTTCTTAGAAATTCTTGGTGATGCTCAGTTAATCCATTATTGTCGCTTCTTGGTATTATAATCGAATGATAAATGTCTTAATTGTTGTGGATTGATGTTGCTAGATGCTTCCCTCATATAATACTTATCTTACTTGTTATTACCCTAGCGCTTTTATGTTGCCTGCTCTCGTGGCGACATGCAGGTGATTCTGAGTGAAGGTGCCCATGCCTTCTCGGGTTATTGTGTCAGCTCTGATTTAGTAACACCAGGGACGGGGGTTGTAGTATCGTCATTTTAATTTATGTATTAAACTGATTTGAATTATGTATTGAGCATGTTGAACTTGGTTTATTTCCGCTGTGCTATGAAACTACTTTCTGGATTATTGTAAACGTTAAACAGGTTTTGAGGGTTTAACCCACTTGGCTATGATACATATTTCACGCACTAGTCGCGTTTGAGTATCAAATATTAATTTGTGACGTTTTTATTAAATGTAGCACTCTCTTTGAGGTGCGTGGAAAAGTTTTTGAAAACTCTGATTTTTATTTATTAAATTAGTATTAAGTAGAAGGGGGTGTTACACAGGCTCTGTGGTGAGTTCTTTGAATCAGAAATATATCTACGTTAGCAAATTAAACTTTGATTCTAAATAATTGAGTATATGATATATCATAGAACCATCTAGAGATAGAGTCCTACTAGTTTCCTTGTCTAACTGCTTCTGTTAAACATGACTCTACTATTTATGATTGGCTCATTGCTTCTGATGTATATATAAAACATAACACAAAGTAAAATCAAAATAGAATTCATAAATCACTTTCTTCAAGACGACTAATTATCACAGAACCAGTGAAGCTATAGCGAATTCAAAAACCAAATCACATCGTTTGAATAACCAACGAAAGAGCACATTACTGCGATAGAAAAACCACCAAACCAAACATAGGCTAACGGAAAATTCAACAGTCCTAAAAAATTCAACTATGATTTTTACCCAAATTGAACCCTAAAACAAAATCTGTTTAGAAAGAAAAAACAAGAGTACAGATTGCAAGTAACAGAACCGTTAATAGCGAAAAATATTCTAACACGTTTGGTTTCAAAAGCCCTCTAATTCGATGGCGGCGACAAGAATCGTCAAAAACCAATTCCGGTTGACAACAGCGAGAGGAACAAGAATGTCCTGCATCAACGTCGAAGAAGAAGAACTTTAGCGAAGAATCGTCAAAAACCAATTCCGGTTGTTTTTGAACTATAGCGAATTCAAAAACCAAATCACATAGTTTGAATAACAAACGAAAGAGCACATTACTGCGATAGAAAATAATGCTCCAAATCATTGCGTGAAGTGTGCCTTCACGTTTTATGAGCAAAATCAAGTAAAACAACCATGAACCAAAGTCAAATTCGTCTTCGAAATCGTTTTAGGGTTTCCAGAAATTTTCAGGAAATTGAAAAAGAGAAAACAAACGCAGAAACATGTGAAGAAATTATAACAATCAATGGAATTGAATGAAGAGTAGAGCAATTCAGAAAACCAACCTCACAGCAAGTTCAGCAAAAACGAGAGAGTAGCCAAGATGAAAGTTGAAGCCTGATACGGTTTTGGGTTTTGTTTTTGTGTTTTCGTTTGCGAAGGAGAAGTCGTGTGTGCGCTAAGGGTGTGTATTCAATTCCATTGTGGGTCGGGTCGGGTCGGCGTGTAGGGAAGGAAAAAAAGCGTCAAAAATTGCAAAATAATATCTGTACTATACGGTTAATATACGGTGGGGTCTATTTGTCACATTATTTGTCAAATAATTTGTTAAAATAGCATTTCTGCTATACTAAACACGAAAAATTAAAACAAAAACTTAATTTATTCTGCAATATTTTAATGACTACATGTATATATTGTTTTAAATTGCAGTTGTAACGCCCCAAAAATAGTTCAATTATTTATTCAATTGGGTTATTTAAAAGCTTGCAACATTTTATTAGGTCATAAGATTAATGTGGGATTCTTATGGTATTAGGAGGTATTTTGGTTGGTCATATTAAAAGGATAATAGGGCAATTGACTTAAATGAGGAGGTGTGATTAGAGGCCATGATTATTGGAGGCCCATGGTTTATTAAGAAGCCCATGCTCTTGTGATAAAAGAAGGTAACTGATCGTACCTTGACCAATGAAGAGTTGAAGTGTTGATTGATTCGTCTATGGGCCGGTCGTCGAATGAGTGAAGGGACCGGTCCTGGCTTCACGCGTTGAGCACCTCGGGTGGTACCTGCAAAGACACTCCGACGATCTAGTGAGAGGTCGCCGGGCGAGATAGCACAAGGTTAGAGAACGCGTACACGATGCCATATGCGAATGGCGATATATATCGCGAGGTCCGACCGTTAGCGAGATTTTCGCCGGCGAAGTGCGCTCCAAGCGGCGTGTTTGGGCCGATCGAGTTGGGCCGGGCCGCAGTCCATTGCTGCGCTGGCGCTTCGTATTTGCCGATACACCCGTGAACAGTTGCCCCCAAGCCTAGGTCGCTAAGAGATGGCCGAGGCTTGAACCGATGCACCTCTGTGGGTGAAGTTATCTTGACGAAAGCGGCGCGCCGTTCGCTTTCATCGTAGGCGGTGTCGACCGCTTGTCAACCATCGGGCGGCCGCCGTGACGGTTGGTTTTTACTGACATTTAAGACGTGACGTTTGGTGTTTCCGAGGCTGTCTGGAGACAACCATTGGTGAGAAGGCGAAGCGTCGTGACTCTTCGTATCCCGGTCCCCTTCGCGCCAGAAATTTACACTATAAATAGCCCTTCTGCAGGATTCATTTCTCACATTTCCAAGAATTGCTCTACCAACGACCGACTCGCTCGCCACGACCGCATCCAAGTCGTTTACGTCTACTAGCGACCGATCCACCACATCTGCTTAAGGTACGAATCGATCTCTCCCTTTACTTTTTTAAGCTTGAGTTTTTCTTGAAAGTACTTCGTGCTTTTCCACGCCTCGTGATAGGGGGTGTCAGGTCGAGGGATGGCCAGCTCGCCCCCTCTCATGAGTGCTTTGCTCGATCGACCTGACTCGATCCCTTTATCACAGGTGTTTGTGTATGCCACGGACGAAGTTAACTGCCCGTATTCCCGGAAAACCGTCCCAGTCTTTCGCCACATACATGTCGAGGCCGGGCGAGGCCAAGTCGTCTTCGGGCGACAAAAGTTCTAGCTCTTCCAGCAGTTCCTCGAGCAGCACGGGCTCGAGTTCTCGTTCTTCCGGTCGGGGATCGGCCAGCTCCAAGAGTACTGGTCCCAGGTCCGTCCATTCTGCCGAGCGGCCGAGCAACTCTCCACCGCCCGAGGATGTTGTATCCCGAGTGGAGGGAGAAGAAGAAGACGCCGATGTGATTATCATTGATGATGACGAGGCGCAGAGTGCCGCCCCCGGGCCGTGGACGAGGAGATGGTGGAGGTCGGCGGCGCCGAGCGAAGAAGTCCAAGGAGAAGAGGTGATTCAGCCCGAAGTCGATATTCCCGGTCCGAATGCCAACGCCGGAGGTCGAACGGGCGGTCGGCCAAGTCCAAGCCGATGTAGCTCGAGATATATCCGACATGTCTTGGGTGTCGGAAACTCTTCGCTCTAACAGAGCATTATTACGGTCGCCACGATGCTTTGCCCGATCTACGAGCCGCCTTGAAGACTCACCGGTTTGGAGGATAAGAGGGCATGAAGGAGGCGAAGATATCGCGACTTATTCTTCCAACTTCAAGTTCACGATGTATCGGCTCGTGTTCGAGAAGATGAAGATTACCCCTCCTTTTACCGAATTCCAACGCGACGTCCTGCGCCATATTGGGGTCGCCCCTTCACAGCTTCATCCAAACGCATGGGCGTTTTTAAAGACCTTTGAGGTGCTGCTGACCAAGCTAGGTCGGCCGGTGTCGATGATGCTTTTCTTTGCCATCTTTGAGCTGAGCTGGCTCAGAGAGAAGGCCAACAAGGAGAAGAGGGAGCAAGTCTCCTTCAAGATGCAGAATACCCACCACCGATTTTTCAAAGCATTCCAGGAGTCGTTGGGAGCGGCCTGGAAAAGCCAGTATTTTTGGATCGTTCCAACTGAAGAGGCCGGGAAGGCCGTTTGTGAGGTTCAACCAGACGGGATGCTAGGTCCCCCTTACTTCCCAATCATGTGGAATGAGGCTCATTTCTGCAGGCGGCCGGGCGATTACATCTACATAGTCAAAGACTTGGGAGAGGCCGACCTGGAGACTTTGGAGATAATAAAGTCGTTGGCGAGTATGATGCGTCCAGATCCTAAGGGCGACATACCTTGCCGACCCTTTGTCTTGTACGAAGGCCAAGACCTGGAGGCCGAGATTGGTTCGCTTTTGAACTTTTCTTTTTATTTTTGCTCGATCTTGTCAATCTTTTATGCTAACTTATGGCTCGTTATTTCGCGCAGAAAGAATGGGCGCAAAACTCAGGACTCGCCGCTTCGCCCCGGCTTTGAAGGAGGGGCTAAGAGATTTGACGGTTCTCGGTCGGGGGATAACCCTGAATATTCCTCAAAAGTCCCCCAAACTCCTAAGAGCCAAGGGAAGAAGGCGGTCGGCAGGGCCTGGCCGCCTCCTCCCAGTCTGCCGATCGCTCACCCAAGCGGGCCAAGCGTGATGGTCGGGTCGTCCCCGCCGCAACGGAGGAGATCCCGTCATCTCGCTCGAAAGTTTGGGTACGGCCGATCCGAGCAAGCGCATGTATGAAACCCATGGCGCTCGCGCTTTTCTGCGCATGGGGTCGAGAAATTCATGGCAGAGCCGGTGGCCGAATCGACGGTAATTTTATTTTCTTAGTCTTGTACCCTTCATCTTACCTTTATTCGACCGACTAACTAACCGTCGACCAATTTTGCAGAAAGGACAAGGCTTTAATCGAGGCGCAAAGCAAAAATATGACAAGCTCGCCCAATCGAAGAAGGAGGCCCTCAGCGGGGAGGAAGACCGTGCTAAGCTCGCAAAGAGGAACAAGGAGCTTGCCGCCGTGTCGCAACTCAAAACCGATCTCGAGGCTATGGAGAAGCGAGAGGCTAATTGGGTGGCAGAGAAGGCCGAGCTGGAGGACAAGATCCAAAAGGTGGCCCAGGCCGGTCAGGAGGCTGCAATTGAGCAATTTTACAATGCTCTTGGCCAGGCGCGGGCATTGAATCCAGACTTGAGGATCAATTTTGATGACAACATGATCAAGCCCACGATTATGTTGACAACAACAAGATCATGTTGCTGCGCAGAAGTCGACGAGCAAGGCAATGTCGTTCGCCCGGCCACCATTCTCTTTTAAAGCCCGCCTGCGAGCGGTGTAATTTCTGTAATCGTTTAACTTGCCTTCGGGCACAACAATTTCTCTGCCTTCGTGCAGTTTTTTCAATTTGTGGGCGCTCGGCTTCGGCCGGGCGTCCCGTATTTGTAATGACAATTTTTACTTGCCTTTAATTACGCCTATTTAAATTTATATTGCTATGTCTGCGTACTTCTTGGATTTATTCGCCTTATTCATTTTGAACTTGTGGGCCGCTCGGCGGTCGTTTCGTGCTACTTCGATAGCGCTCGTTTATGGTCGCTTTTCTTTGTGCGCCTTGTATGTTTATTTTTCTCTAAGTCTTCGAGTTTTAAGACCAACGGGGCTTTGGATCGCTCGGCGACCTTCAATCAGGCCCTTTCGACGGCGTTTGAGGTAGGTCGTTTCGACGGCCTACCGCGATGGGTTATCACTTAACCCTTGGGCCATTTTCGATGGCACTCGATGTAGATCGTTTCGACGACCTAGCGTTGTTGGGCCATTTTCGATGGCGCTCGTTTGAGTCAACTCGATGACCGTCGTTTGTGCCGGCTCGGTGACGCATGCCACAGGTCGCTTCGACGACCTGAAGTTTGCGGGTTATCTAACCCTTGGGCCACTTCGATGGCACTCGGTTGGGACCGTTTCGACGGTCGCTCGTTTTAGATCGTTTCGACGATCTAAGGCTTGTGGGTTCCTACCCTTGGGCCATTTCGGTGGCACTCGAGGTAGATCGTTTCGACGATCTAATCAACTTTGATAAGTCTTCGATCGCTCCTTTGCCACGGGCAATCTTGAGCGACCGGTCATACATCCTTGCGAGAAAGTAAACAACATCATATTTCTAAAGGTCAGGCCTTTGTAAAAAACCCAGTGGGAAAAAGAGCGCCTGCCTGCTTTTCATTCATAGGTCGGTCGTCATTACATTTAAATCATTTGTTACATTCAAACGTAATATTTCCTAAGTTTTTCTGCATTCCACGTTCTGGGGATAGTCGCCCCATCCATGGTCTCTAGCTCGTAAGCCCCTTTTCCAGTCTTGTTGATGACCCTGTATGGACCTTCCCAATTTGGTGCGAGCTTCCTGGCGTGCATTCTTATTTCCCACGCGGCCCGCCTTAGAACGAGCCTGGCCGACCGAGAATCTCTCTTTTGAACTCGAGCATTGTACCGGTCGCGACCTTACGCTTGATCAATTGCTCTCTTAGCGAAGCTTGGGTGCGCAGTTCTTCAATTAGGTCCAATTCTTCTCGGATAGCGCGGTCGTTTTCAACCACTGTAGGGGGGTTTGAAGTCCTCCAATTCAGCTCGCCCATTTCTATGGGTATCACACACGTCGATTGCGTACACCAATCGGGCGGCGACTCCCGGCCGATGAATGAGGGGTAAATCTGTAGGCCCACGTAAACGATCGCAGCTCTTCGACCCAGGCCCCTTCGGCTTCATCCGCCGCTTTAAACCACGTAGGACAACTCTATTGGCCGCTTCAGCTTGGCCGTTTGTTTGAGGATGCTCGACCGAGGTAAAACGCTGTTTGACCCCTAAGTCGGCCAACATTTCTCTAAATCTTTTATCAGCAAACTGGGTGCCGTTGTCAGTTATCAATTGCTGGGGGATCCCAAAACGGGCTAGTACACACCGTCCAAGAACTTGCGACTTTGGCCGATGTGATCGGTAAAGCGGCTCGGCCTCGATCCACTTAGTAAAGTAATCATCGCCACGATCAAGAACTTGAACCGCCTGGAGAGCGGGTGGAAACGGGCCTAGAAGATCCATGCCCCACCAGGCGAACGGCCAAGGTGAGACAAGACTTTGTAATTCTGAGGAAGGTGCAATGTGGACATCAGCATGTACTTGGCATTTCTTACATTTCTGAACGAGCTTCTTGGCATCCTCGTCCATGGTCGGCCAATAGTAGCCGGCCCTGAGAGCCTTCTTAGCTATGGAACGAGCGCCCTGGTGACTCCCACAAACACCTTCGTGAATGTCCCTTAGCACATGGTCGGCTTCGGCCGACGTAAGACACCTTAATAATGGAGAGGAGAATCCTCTTCTGTACAACTTTCCTTCTATCACAGAGTATTTGGTCGCCCTGAGCCTGACCAATTTAGCCTGCTTCTGGTCGCTCGGTTCTTCGCCTTCAACGATGTACCTTAGTATAGGGGCGATCCAATCTGAGTCAGAATTGACACAAAGAACGGCCAGTGACTGGGTTGGCTTGGTCGACACACTCGGCCGATTTAACGTCTCCTGAATTAAACTCCTGTGATTTCCCGGAGTCTTGGTACTTGCAAGCTTTGACAATATATCCGCTCGAACATTTTCGGTCCGAGGCACATGTACCACTTCGGCTCGGTCGAACTGCTTGAGCAGTTCTCTCACTTTTGCTAGATAACTTTTCAAAGACGTCGCCTTTAGCATCATATAATTCTTTGATCTCGCGAGACTACGAGTAGGAATCGAATCGAAGTTCAACCCGGCCGACATTGAAATCTCTGCGAAGTGAAGGCCCACTATGCATGCCTCGTACTCGGCCCGGTTGTTTGAAGTGTGGAATGCAAAGGTTAAAGACACCTCCACGGCCGGGCCTTGTAATTTTCTAGTATTAGGCCGACTCCACTTCCTTTACTATTAGACGACCGATCTACGTGCAAGATCCGTGTCGTTCCAAATTTTTGATCTTCCGGAGTAGGAGTCATTTCCGCTATAAAGTCGGCCAACACCGCGCTTTTTGCGGCCGATCCGATTCAAATTTAATGCCAAATTCATCGAGCTCTACCGCCCACTTTATCATTCGTCCCGCTGTGTCCGGGCCGATGAAGGACTTGTCTCGATTGGTGATCGGTCCTTACCACGACACGGTGGGCCACAAAGTAGGGTCTCAACCTTCGAGCAAAGAATCGAGTGCAAGAGCAAACTTCTCTATTTTCTGGTACCTCAGCTCGGGACCTTGTAGCACTTTACTAATGAAGTAGACCGGATTCTGCTTTAGATCGTTCTCTCTAACTAGCACAGCACTGAGAACTTCTTCTGTTATGGCCAAGTACAGATATAACGTCTCGCCCGGCAGCGGCTTAGTCATAATCGGCGGGCTGATCAATGCTTGCTTCAACTCATCCAACGCTCGCTGGCATTGGTCGGTCCACTCAAAATCCACCTCTTTCTTCAACAATCTAAAGAGTGGGAGCGACTTGCAGGCCGCTTTGGGAATGAACCTGGACAGAGCGGCCACCATACCATTCAGCTGTTGTATCTCTTTCTTAGTCGTGGGCGGCCTCATATCGGCGACCGCCCTGCACTTCTCAGGGTTTGCTTCTATCCCTCTTTCAGTCAGGTGAAAGCCCAAGAATCTGCCGGCTCTCACCCCAAAGGTACACTTCTCAGGATTCAGTCTAAGGGAGTTCCTCCTAGCTTCTTCAAATATTTCCCTGAGGTCGTTCACATGATCTGGGTCGGTTACGCTTTTAATGATCATGTCGTCCAAATACACCTCTGAGATGCGACCGATCTGCCTCTTGAAAATTTTGTTCATCATTCGCTGGTAGGTCGCTCCAGCGTTCTTGAGGCCGTAAAGGCATCACCTTGTCTTGAAAATTTCCCGATCGGTCATGAAGGTCGTCTTGTGCCGATCGGGCGGATACATCGTGATCTCGATTGTATCCGAGTAAGCGCCCGTAAAAGACGAGAGTTTGTAGCCCGAGGCCCCATCGACCAGCTTGTCGATGTTGGGTACGGGGAAGGCATCCTTCGGGCATGCCTTGTTTAGATCGGTATAGTCTACACACATCCTCCATTTTCCATTCTTCTTCTAACCAAAGACGACATTGGATAGCAGTGTCGTGTATTTGATCTCTTCTATAAAATTGGCCTTTATGAGGTCCTCAACGGCCTTTTGCAATGCTTGAGATTTTTCCTCGCGTTTTGAGTGCGTCTTCTTTGAAGCGACCGGATTGACCCCTTCATCGATCGAAAGTTGATGGCGGAGCTACCGATAGGGATGCGGGCATGTCGATGCACGCCATGCGAACAGTCAAGATAGTCTCTCAAGCACCGCACAAGATCTTGCTTCACTTGCTCGGTAGGTCGCTACCGAAGCTTTACCGTTTTGGATGGGTCGTCACCCAATTGAACATCTACCAACTCTCCATGAGGCTCACGGTCTTCTCGGCTGTTTTTGACTCTCGAGCCAAATCATCATCGTTGTCCTCCAGGTCGCCATTTATCGGATCATACCGAGCGCCCAAATCGACATTGACTTGATGGCCTTCACTAGTGCTTTGAACGTTCGGGCCACGATCTACCTCGTCACATATTTCTTGGTATAGAGCGTGGCTTCTTCACGATTCAAGGTCGGCGCCGCCAGGTAACCACTTGGTCGTCTTTTCTTTGTAGAATTTCATTTTTAGATGCACCGTCGATGTAACGGCCTCTAGCTTACCCAAAGTCGGCCTACCAATAATACATTGATAGCGAGGATTTGAGGGGAGTACAAGGAACGCCGTCCCGACCGGCCCCCTGCATGCAGTACTATCCCGATTGTCGTCACCAAATGTGACTAGCGACTCGATCGTTCCCAACGGGCAGGTGGTCGCCCCATTGAAACTCGTTAGAGGGTAGGCTCGGCACCGGGAATTATCTCACTCCGATCAACCTTTATTTTGTCGATCAAGTCTTCAAACATGATATCACCGAGCTCCCTTGATCGACCGTAATTCTCGCACCTCTGTGTTTGCCATGACGACTCACGATTACGGTGGAACATAACTATTAGGCTTCCCGTCGATAAAGTCACACCGAACGAGATGGGGGTGCGCGCCGAGACCGGTGGTGGTGCCGAAGTGGGACGCGACCATTAACAACTCGTCTCACTTTCTCTTGGTGGCTTTGTTAGATTCCCTGCGATCCAGGGGGTTCCCACCATGGATAACCATCGCAACATTACGGCCTTTGGAC
Organism: Oxytropis ochrocephala; assembly: GCA_020916435.1. Classification (NCBI taxonomy): domain Eukaryota; kingdom Viridiplantae; phylum Streptophyta; class Magnoliopsida; order Fabales; family Fabaceae; genus Oxytropis; species Oxytropis ochrocephala. Next base: position 73,814,013 of record CM037093.1, on the reverse strand, counting down.
TGCCGAGTGTCACGATCTTCAGATCGATCCTTGTTTTGGGTGCTCTTTATGGCCAGAGGCCCCTTTCCTCTATCTGGATCAGTTTCTTTTCGCTTCCCCAGGTCGGTCGCCTTCCTCGGCCTCACATACTTTCCTAATTTTCCTTTCTGGATGAGCTCTTCAATATCATCTTTGAGGGCCATACAGTCGTTAGTATCGTGCCCCTTACTCTTGTGGTAACGGCAGTATCTTTTGGTCGGTCGTGCCCCCTTCTTGAGCACGAGTGGTTCGAGCCGCTTAACTCCCACAAACTCATTATTACGACACTCGTAGATCTGCGCAATAGAGGTGTTGAGTCGAAAAGCGATGATCAAACTTTTTATCTCGAAAGTCGGCCGATTGTCGTGGCGACCTTCATGCCCTTTGGCCGGCTTGCCATTTTCTTCTTTAGGTCGCGGCGGACGGCCTTCCTTGCCGCCAAGGTTTCTTCGCACGCCATGTGGACGTTAGCCCTTAAGAAGTAGCCGAGATCTTGGTAATGGTTAAGAGTGAATTCTTCTACGAACCAGGTGGTCCGGTCGAATACCACGCTCAGATATTTTAGCTTGTCCTTGTCTCGACAAGTCACGAACGGACTCGGCCTCGGTGTAAACCGGTCGATATATCGCCTCTGCGTCTCATTATCTCCTTGAACAACGAGTCCAAGTATTCTTCATACCGACATCTTTGGCGGTTTGCGGTGTAGTGAGACAAGAATATTCTCGATCAGTCGTCCCACGAGGAGATGGAATTGGGTCGCAGAGACTCCCACCATTCCAATGCTCTACCGCCCGTAGATCGGGGAAAAAGCTCGCATTTCATGGTCGGTCCCAATTCCCTATAGCAGCGAGTAATTATTGAAATGCGGAGATGCTTATGCGGATCTCCTCTACCGTCAAACTTGTTGAGATTGGGCGGCTTGCGGAGGTCTCGGAATCTTGTAACGCCGATCTCCCCGGAGAACGGGCCGTGTTCATTCTCGAATGCCGTTCGACCCAAAGAGGTTGCATTGCGAGGCACGCCTCGTTGCCGGCATTCCATAGAATCCTCCGGACGGCCGGTTGGTGGAAGGCGAGGAGGCCTACGGGTCGCCGCTTTGGCTCTCCTTGGTCGATGCGGCGCCCCTAATTCTTCCATTTACGTAATCTTCCGACTCTTCACGAGAATCCCAAGATCCGCTTCCGACCGACGTGACCCGGACGACTCATTGGAGGAGTATCTCGGTAGGTGAGCGGCCGCGTCGGGGCGGTAGGTGGAATCTTCATAATCGAGGACATCGAACGGCGTCTACGCCGTTCTCGCAGGGAGCGATCGTGCGCGCGCGCTTCTTCTTGGGAGAAGCGATGAGTAGTGCTCTCTCGGCGAGAGATGCTCCTTCGAGGAGGGGAGCGGTGTCTTCGCCGGTCGGCGACGCAGCGAAGGTTCCGTCTTCGCCGGGGCGCCCGGGAATCGAACCTCTCTCGTCTTGAGAGATGAGCGCATCTCGATCGCGATCACTTGATTTTTGTTTTGCGGGAGCCGCAAAGCGGCCGAGTGACATGATCGGTAGAGGTTCTCGAATGCCCGCTTCAACCGGCTCGGGCGGTAGGTCTCGTGAACGCCGGTTGAACTCGTTGGAGGATAGGTCGCGACCGTTGTGCACCGACGGCGGTTCTTGTCGCGAAGTCTCGAGACTCGTGGGATCGTGACGCCACGCGCCCCGGTCGGCTGGCGATTCTCGCCGGAGGATTGAGTCGAGAAGTGGCGCGCGGGGGGGCCGCGTGGAGCCATGAAAGAGGTAGGATAGCGCACGGGCCTCCCATCGTGGTCGCCAATTGATCGTACCTTGACCAATGAAGAGTTGAAGTGTTGATTGATTCGCCTATGGGCGGCCGTCGAATGAGTGAAGGGACCGGTCCCGCTTCACGCGTTGAGCACCTCGGGTGGTACTCGCAAAGACACTCCGACGATCTAGTGAGAGGTCGCCGAGGCGAGATAGCACAAGGTTAGAGAACGCACACGATGCCATATGCGAATGGCGATATATATCGCGAGGTCCGACCGTTAGCGAGATTTTTTACGGCGGCGAAGTGCGCTCCAAGCAGCGTGTTTGGGGCCGTCGAGTTGGGCCGGGCCGCAGTCCAATTCTTTGATGGCGATTTCGTATTCTGCCGATACACCCAGAACGAAGAATCGTAGGAAGAAACTCATTTTTGCATAAAGAAGCGATAGAAAAGTCAAAGGAAAGTAAGAGAGAGAAGTTGGTAGGTGGAATAGTGATTAGAAAGAAGAAGAAGAGAATCTGGGCGTGGAGAGTTCAAGCTAGGAGAGTTCAAGCTAGGAGAGAGAGGAGAGCTTGTTCTTTTGTGGTTATTGGAGAGTGAAGGGTTCTCATCTTTCCTCAAGTTATTAAGGTTAGGGGGCTCTCTTTCATTCATGATAATGTATATGATAAGTGTTGTGTGTGAGTTATACTTGGAATGGTTTCTGAGCTGTTTTCGTATGTTGGTTGTGTTGTTTTACTTCACCTTGGTGAATCCGTGGTGTTTTGCTGATGAATTGGTCGTGTGAGAGACCGTAGAGAGGAATGGGAGCTGAGGAATACTCAGTCACAGTGAGTTGCGTTGGGTTGTCACCGTCGTGGAAGTCCAGGGAGTAATGGCTGGTGTTTGCCACCCTCGTTGGGCGCAAGGGGGCCATTGAAAGTGTAGTGCGCGCCTAAGTGGAGGCGTAGCCGAGGTGGTGAACCGAGATGAATTATGGTGCAGAGAGGAGGCCTAGTGCCTGAGTGCCGAGGTGAGTGATGCGTGTGCCGAGGTGCCAGGGGATGGTGCCGAGGTTCCGTTCGAAGCCGCAGTTGCGCAAGGCGCTGCCAGGCGTAACTGGGAGTGCTTTTGGGTGCTGGAAACGCTTAAGTGTTTGAAATGGGATAGTCCGTTTAGTCCCTAGGTGACGTTTTAGTCCTAGGTGACGTTGTGGTCCTCGTAGTGACTGTTTAAGTCCACTACGTTTAGTGTGAGGGCGTGGAGGTAGCGTGAGAACTACGATTGTGGGAGTATTGAGTGGAGGGTTGGACGATAACCATGGGGCTGTGTCCGAGGTGCGAAGTCAGCTTTAGAGCTGTGAGTGATGATGTGTTTAAGTGGCGTTGAAGTCCACCACTGTTGGTGGCAATGAGCTCGGTGAGTTGTGCGTAGTCATAGAGATAATGACTGACGTAGCTTGGTTAGTTTTAGAACTATGGTTTTGGGTATATTGATGTCAGCCAGAGGGTTGTTGATGATGATGTTAATGACGTTGTTGTGTATAATTTTCATATATGTGTGTTGACGTTGTAGAAGGCTGAGGTCCTGAGCGTTGCTCACCACGTCGTAGAGGGCCGAGGTCCTGAGCGTTGCTCACCACGTTGTAGAGGGCTGAGGTCCTGAGCGTTGCTCACCACGTTGTAGGTCGAGGTCCCGAGCGTTGCTCACCCGCGTTGTAGAGGGTCGAGGTCCCGAGCGTTGCTCACCACGCCGTGAGAGGGCGAGGGTCTGGCGTTGCTCACCACGCCAGCAGGTCGAGGTCCTGAGCGTTGCTCACCACGTTGTAGAGGGCTGAGGTCCTGAGCGTTGCTCACCACGTTGTTGATTGGGTGTTGTGGTTGGCCACACGAAATTGGTGATGTCCTTGATTGTTCCTGAGTTGGAGTGTGTTGTTGTGTGAGCCGAGTTGTTCTGGTGTTTCTAGGTGTTGTCTCTAGCATAACCTTTACCATACATTTTATTATTTATGTAAAGAGACTCACCCTCTTTCGCTTTTATGTTGCTCTTATGTGGCAACTTGCGGTGTATTTCCCAAGCGAAGGTCTTTCCTTTATCCGCCGAGTTGTGGCGTCAATTGCTCTGGTAGTGTAACTTTGAAATTTGAGTAGAGTAGTAGTCTTTTGACTTAGTTTTTGAGTTGTATCATATTGATGTCCTAAACTAAGTTTAGTTTCATTGCGTTGTAAATCGAGATTTGTGTACTTGATGGGCTTTGTTCCTTTGGCCGAGGTGCCGTATATGAATGTATTATGTTGTTTTTGCGCCGGAGTTGTTTCGGGTTGGTTTTAAAATGGGAAAATGTAATACTTCCTTGTGAGCGATTTTATAAAACTCTGATTTCAATTAATTAATTACTACTTTTAAGGGGGTGTTATAGCAGTCCCCATCCGCAATTGTAATGACTACATGTCACATAATTTTTCAATTGGCCAAACAATACCACTTTTTAAAAGACTGAGACATCATCCCGTAACACACAGAATCATACGCAAGTAAAACTCACCATTGTCAATCGCCAAAACCAATTACAATCATCACATACTTATGCATTTCATCAAACATCAACTAAGCATAACCAATCATGCAACAACTTAAACACGCAATTTTGAAAGATTAAACTTGTAGGCTTTTTCTTCGATTTCCTTTATCCCTAGAGATTGGTTAACATGCAATTTTACAACTTCCCCAGAAAATACCATTGACATATAATTCTACCAAATTCAATTGATTTCATATCACAAAAATAATATAACCAACTCATGCTTCTTAAAACAATTGCTTTGATTCAAGACTTGATATTAGTTTAACCCAATGAAATTACATACTCTTGTCAACATTCAGCAAAGAAAACTAATCAAGTAATATAAGTGCACAAAAGATCTCGCCGCACGTTTCATCATTAGATTTAAGGGGCCACGTAATCAAACCAAGAAGTGACAATTAATAATGGTAATAGCAACAACAAGGGCCACCGTTAAATCATAAACCGAACAAAATTTTCACAATTGGAACTCATATTTAGAAGGTATTCAAAAGTGTATATGTTTGTTTCTAAAACCTAGACAATTATTATTGGACTCACATCCTCGGAGAATAAAAATTTTAACTCATTAAATCATGCAATTTATGTCCAATCTCATAATTTTTTTCAAACATCATCAACCTAATCGGTTCAAAAGCCGAATTTATGTCACTTTTCGAAATAAAGTCTTAGAACAACTTGAAAACCAAATACAACACTAATTTGGACATCACATTTGTTTTCCCCTTTAGCATAAAATTTTCCAATTACCGTTTCTTTTTGAAAATCATAGAACTTACAGTTTGTCCAAAAAGGGGAAACCATATGCAACCCTAAAGCTTACTATCACACAATTATGCAACCACATAAACAACTACTTATTAGTTCAAAATTCTAGTTTCCGACATACACTCGGAAGGTAAGGAAAGTTAATCATTTCATTTTTGACAATTCATATCATGCTCACAAACAAGCCGAAGTGAAACACTGAAAATTTCAAAACTCCAAGTCAGGTAACTTCGATTGAGAAAATGAAAATATAGCATTACACATTATTTTCTTTTTGGCATACTATCTTCAAAACAATTAAACACAAGTCAAATCAAATTTAACTCACATGCATCACAAAACAATCAACCTATGGCAAGGACGTCAATTAAGTGCAACAATTTTCACACACAATCTTCAAATATCGTTCATTGTATACTTACCACGGTTAGGTCATAAAAAAGATTATTTTCTATATCCTAACAAACTAATCAGACAACCAATCAAATTAAAATTAGTGCATGCATCCAAATTTAATATTAACCATGAGTTATTGTCGCCTCTTTCATTGGGGATGAGTGATTGGGGTGATCAGTCCCTCCTACTCATTCAACCAACTAATTAAGGTCACAAAACTAATTCGTTCAAATTTATATCTACCACATTAAAAGATTTTTAACGTAGTCCGGAGTGCGAAGGCGTCGTCACGACTTTCACTCCTTTGACATCGTTAGAATTCTTTTAATCACACATATCTTAATGATACAACAACAGTCACAAATAATCAAAATCAATGATACAATCAACAGTCACATATTTCAATCACACCTACCTCCATAAATCAATATAATCTTTCAATCGCTATCCATCAAATAAATTGCAAGGCATTTCAAGGAAGAACAAACCAACAAAGGCAACAGTAATAAACAGCAACATAATTATGATTTAGAACGAGTACTAAGACTCGAGGGTTAACAGACTCGACAACTTGGCCGAACGGACCGAACTACTCTGATACCACTAATGTAACACCCCCTTATACATAGCTACTATTTAGTTAATTTTAAAATCAGAGTTTTTTTTCAAAATTTTCACGCACCACAAAGAGAGTGCTACATTTAATCAAAACACCTTACATAACTCCAAATTATTAATTATTATAGACTTCAGTGTATAAGATACATAGCACCAAATGGCATCCGGGAATAAGTATTACAGCAGCGGAAAATAACAACTTAACATCTTAGTTCAGAATATAAGGAAATAATAAACTAAACATCCCCCCGGTGCTACGTATCAGAGCCGAGTCGACCACACTAGAAGAAGGATCTCTAAACACCTTTAGTCACCGTCACCTGCAGGTTGCCGGCATACGAGGCAACACGACGCAGTAGGGTGAGTCTCAATACATAGATAATAATAAATAAAACAAGAAACAAAGTAGAATAGGTACACCAGATATACAGTCAATTCAAAATACACCATTAACACAGTTACACCAAATACAGTTATACCAACACATCATTAATTCATGAACACCCAATCAATCACCAGAGCATGCATGTAATGTATGAAATGCAATATGCATGTGGATCCATAATCACCTCAATAACCCCGTCGGGCACCCACCGCTTTTGGCCGAAGCCACATCACCGCTTTTTGGCCGAAGCCACATCACCGCTTTTTGGCCGAAGCCACATCACCGCTTTTTGGCCGAAGCCACATCACCGCTTTTTGGCCGAAGCCACATCACCGCTTTTATATGCATATGATTTATGTGACACCATGACAATGCATCACACACAACACATTTACCACAACAATCATTAAACTCACCACTTTTTATTTCACAACTCACCGCTTTTCATTTCACAACACCATATAAGCCTTAAAGGCACTCACCGCTTAATCATCACCGCAACACAAATATTTGGCCGAAGCCTACACACCGCTTAATCCTCACCACAACACAACACACCTCATTATTGGACCAAATGTCACCCAAGGACTAAACCCACACCTAAGGGCCAAATCACCTCTTAAGGACCAATGTGACACCATAAGGACCATTTTAACACCTAAGGACCAATCCAACACCATAAGGACCATTTTAGCACCTAAGGACTATTTTGACACCTCGGGGACCATTTTGACATCTAGGGATCATTTTGACACCATGAGGATTATTTTAGCACCTAGGGACTATTTTGACATTTAGGGATCATTTTGACACCATGAGGATTATTTTAGCACCTAGGGACTATTTTGACATTTAGGGACCAATTTCACATTTAAGGACTAACTTAGAATTCAATCAAATCATCAAACACCTAATAATCACATACTTTCCCCTATTTAATTATTTTAATTAGCATCTAATTATCTCCATATTATTTAACAATTCAACACTCACTTTAACAACACTCACTTAGGCATTTAATCAACATCATTAAATCACATATTCACATATTTCTTCACAATGAAGCATTTTATCAAACATATGGCATGCACATTTAACAACACATTTATTTCCAACATCAAGCATCATGGTATCACCAAATTAAATACAAATACAACAATTAATGTAATCACATACACAATCAAACAAACATCCAAACACACAATTAATTCATTAATTAATTAAACAACTACTCCTAACACCTAATCCATATGATTTCAAGGTTTATAAATTATTAACTATGAAAGAGAGCCCCCATACCTCCAAATTGAAGAACCCAAGTACTCTCTCCTTCAATAACACAAAAACCACCAAACTAGCTTCCCCAATATTTTGAGCTCCAAAACCCCATCCATGGTAAAAGGAAAATGGGAAGGAATTAGTGTAGGAAACTTACACTAGATGATAAAGGAAGAAAAATGGGAAAAATTGGTACCAAAAATACTTACCCAAAGCAAAGATGAATTTTTTTCCTTCCCCTCCCTCCACTTCCAGCTGCTGAACCGTCAGCCCCTACCTATGTTATCTCTCCCTCTCCTTTCTCTCAGCCGTAGGTTTCTTTTCTTTCTCAAAATAATCCAAATGATCCCTCCACAACACTTAACCTTATTAAATTGGGCCTATGGGATTTGGCCCTCTACCCACACCCCTCTCAATTACTTCAACTACTCCCTAACATAACAAAACTACCACCCTCTTATTTACCCACCTCCACCTCCTAATTTAATTAAACACCCTATTACTCTTTTAATATAAACAACTAAAATATTACTTGATTAAATTAGTCAAATAATCACTTAATTAAATTAGTTAAATAATCACCTAATTAAATTAGTTAAATAATTCACCTAATTAATTTTGGGGCGTTACAACTCTCCCCCACTTAGAATATTTTCGTCCTCGAAAATCTAACTATCATGGACATGTAAACTTAAACACTCACCACAACAAACAATAGATTTCTAGTAAAGCACCCTAAACGAAACACTAACCCCTAAATGTACTCATCACTCCTCCGCAGGCTCCAAACACGCCAGGACAAACACTCTCCCGCTATACTTATCCTTCTTCGGCTTTGGACACTTGGTACTAATGTGCCCCAATTCACCACAGTTGTAGCAGACCGCATTCTTCTCCTCACACTTAGCAGCTACATGACCTCTCTTACCACACTTGAAACACTTGTTGACCATGCAATCTGGACTCTTATGCCCCGGCTTACCACACTTGTGACACACAATACCCGCAGCAGCGTCTCCCCCACTTGGCTTTTTGCCCGAACTCTCCTCTCCTTTGCCCTTACCACCTGGAACTTCATAGAACTTCCCACGAAACTGAGAACTTCTCTTCTCCTTCACTATCTCGTATATCCTCTTCACAAATCCACACCACACTCACGAAAATCAACACCCACTCTTCTTATCTCCTCTAACCGTTATCATCCAAGTCCTATCGTACACACAACAGATCAAACACTCTTCCCTACACTCTTACTCCCCAATTAGGTATTCTAACCTGTAGATTGTCAAAATCCTACCCGACTACCCAACACAAGAGACAACAACAATTCTGGCCAGAGGCCCAACAACCTAACAACCGTAATTAACACAGCGATATCGGTCTCAACAATTATCATATATTCAATATTATTCACATCAACAATTAACACGATCATAACAACAAAATTCAAGTTCAACCTATTCCACCATTAATCGTTTCATTCAACGTTCAAATTATTCTTGCTAAACTCAGGTGCAGAAAAATTCTGCAACTTTGCGCCTACTTTGGCGAATTAATTGAAATAGTAAACGACCTCGGATTTCGACAAATAAATACTCGTTGGAAAGCCACGGATGTGTAGTTTCTGAAAATATCTTTAAAGTTTCAAAACAAGGAGCCAATTAGTACAGTTTTTAGAAATAACCCAAACAGTTTTCAGACTTGACAGATTCTGTCCTACTATTTCATTTCACGATAAATCGACTTAAACTTGACCAAACGAGACGAAACTTCAGCCCGAATAAACGCATTTGGAGTATAGTTTCTAACGGAAAAAGAATCGTTCAAAACGGAGTTCGTTTGAGGACATAAAACTTTCAAAAACTGAACCTACCCATAGATTGATTCTAGAAATTTGACTCGACTTTGGAGATTCATAACTGGAGCTACACAACTCCGAATTTAACGAAACCAGTGCCAAAACGACCGGATTTAAGTCTATTTTCGAAAACACTCAGCCAAAAAATTTTTGACTCAACAAAACAGTACCAGTTTTCAAAAGACTGAAACAGTGTCCAGATTGTTTTCCAGAATTTTAACCTAACTTGTTTCACCTATAACTTGAGTTCTACAACTCCGAATTCGACCCAATCACTGGCAAATTAACAAGCATTCAATCAAGTTTTCGAAATGACAAACCACATAATTTTTCAATTGGCCAAACAATACCAGTTTTTAAAAGACTGAGACAGCATCCCGTAACACACAGAATCATACGCAAGTAAAACTCACCATTGTCAATCGCCAAAACCAATTACAATCATCACATACTTATTGTTCCTGGGTGTATCAGCAATTACAAGGACTGCCAGTGTAACAGCCCAGGTCCACCGCAGCGGCCACCCCAGCGCTATTACCTCACGATCTTTTCTACCCCTCTTGTAGAATTTTTGCCTTCCGTGGGAATCGAACCTTGTACCGAGGCATAAGTACAAGTTAAACACACCTCCCACTACCAATTGAATCGCGGCTCAATTGGTAGTGGGAGGTGTGTTTAACTGTTTATATGCCTCAGTACAGATTCATTCGAAGGCTAAAATTCTGAAAAGTAGAAAAATCGAAAGATCGTAGTCAGTGTGGTGTGCACTGGACTGGCTCACATACAAAAAGCGCCTTTTTGTAAATGACCAGTCCACCGCAGCGGCCACCCCAGCGCTATTACCTCACGATCTTTTCTACCCCTCTTGTAGAATTTTTGCCTTCCGTGGGAATCGAACCTTGTACCTGAGGCATAAGTACAAGTTAAACACACCTCCCACTACCAATTGAACTAATGTAACACCCCATTTCTACCCGGTAATTTAAATCAAAAATCGAGTATATAAAAATCATTTCGATCATCTTTTGGTTTAGTGTGTTATAAAATAGTGAATCGATTGACTATGGGATTACTCTGTAATCGATACTACTTGCAATGAGCCTTGACTCCCTTTGCAAGGCTCTCAAAGTGATGCCCTTGTAAATACACCAAATGAAAGAAATTTCGACCTTAGTGGCGAACCACAATTTAGCCATAGTCATTCAAAGACACTAATAGTATAACATAAATCGGTCCTCAATAAAATGGGCGTCACACATCTCTCTTAAAACATGCAATAGTTAACTCATCTCATAAACATAATCAAAATACGTAACACCAAAGAAATAAACTCGTGGAACTATAGTTTCACATAATGCAATGAAAATACTCATGAATCCAAATGAGAATAATTCAAAGCAGTCTCAAAACAATACATAGAAGGCTCAACAAAGAGCAAAACAAGACAACTATAGTTCATAACCCCAACCCCTAGGTGCTACGATCGAAGGCATCGAGGCTGGGAGTAGTGAAGGTAGAAAGCCCTCACTCATGACTACCCGTGGTAAACAAAGAATGTAAAGGGTGAGTCTCGAACTATATAATAAAAGTGATAATAAACAATATATATATCATCATAGTTCACAAAGATACTCAAACACACCAATCATCACTCAACAATATTCATGCACTAATGAGAATGTATGCAATGTAAGTATGCATGTGGTACCATTTGCCTCTCGGCATTCTCATCAACAATGGAGTCCTCATGACTGCGGCCTCCCACGCCTCAAAGCTTCACAATCATTTTATAAGGCCCTCCGCCGCCTCGAACTTCACAATCATTTTATAAGGCCCTCCGGCCGCCTCGAACTTCACAATCATTTTATAAACTCTACGATCGCAGACCAAATGTATGCATGAGACTCCATGTACATCACAAACACAATTTCAAGCAAAATTTCAATACACCCATTAACTCTTACCTCGGTGTTAATCTCATTCTATAGCCCTCTCCGGCTTGGCAGCCTTCCGCCCATGCCCCCATGGCATGCTCAATCACCTCATTATAAACTCTCAACACCATTAAGTCCCAAGGACTAGTCTCTCTAGAGCACTCAACCTCACTCAGGGGACCTAAACCACCATTTAGGACCAAAACAATCATCTAGGGACCAAAAGCGTCACCTAGGGACCAAAACAAACACCCTCTTAGGCACTTGGCAAAGACTAGGCGCCATTTTCCCACATTTTGGCGCCCCGGTGCACACACACCCCTAGCGCGCGAACTTCGGCATTTTGCGCGCCCGTGGCAACACAACCACTGGCGCCACTTTTCTAGCAATGGCGCGCCCCCGGGCACACTGCACCTAGACACAAACTCGCATACGATTTGGACACAATCTCGACACAGCAAGCAGACTAGCGCCACAGGCGCTGATTTGCGCGCCCACTGACCCAGCTCACCCAACACTTCCAAACCAAAAACCACCCGAGCCAAAATGTTTAAAAATGAATTTGGGCGGGTGAACACAAATTTTGCACGAGGAAACATGTTCGTAAATACAAGTTTCACTCCCGGCCCCAAAACACACACAAAACAAGCCCCACGGACATTTTCAAAATAACACCGCAACTGAGAAAACCACTGAGCCAAAACACTTAAAATTGAAAGTCAAGCGGTGAATACAAAATTTGCACGAGGAAATATGTTCGTAAATACAAGTTTCACTCCCAGGGCCCCAAAACACACACAAAACAAGCCCCACCGGGACATTTTCAAAATAACACCGCAACTAAAACCACTCGAGCCAAAACACTTAAAATTGAAAGTTGGCGTGTGAATACAAAATTTGGCACGAGGAAATATGTTCGTAAATACAAGTTTCACTCCCTGCCCCCAAACACACACAAAACAAGCCCCACGGACATTTTCAAAATAACACCTGCAACTGTAGAGAAAACCACTGAGAGCAAAACACTTAAAATTGAAAGTTGGCGTGTGAATACAAAATTTGGCACGAGAAAATGTGCCCAGTAAATACAAGTTCCACTCCCCGGGCCCCAAAATACCCACATTCTCGCGCCCAGACAAGAACATCCTGCTGCTGTAGCCTCATCAGCATAAAGGCACTGTGGCGCTGAATCCTAGCCCTTTGGCGCCCTACACCTCAAAAATCCTCAATTCTCTATTTCTTCCAATTCTAACCACCATATATCATTCCAATCCACTCTATAATCATTTTAACATGTTCAATTTCACATTTCAAACATCAATTCACACCAAAACACGAAATCAAGCACATAAACCCTAACATTAAGCCCTAAATCAATTTCTCATGCAATTTCATCAAATTCACTCAATCAAATTCAATCAATCATTCAATTATCAACAAATAGGGACACTATGACTCCTATACAACCTATTATACCCTCTATTATAGAGTGAGACTCCCCTTACCTTATTTTAACCGTAGAAAAGCTTCTCTATGGAGTCACCACCAAAACCACCGCAACAATGGAGCTCTTCTTCCCTTCTTCTTCCTTGCGATGCAACTCTCTCTCTCTTTCTCCCTTGGTGCGCCGTTTCCCACTCTCTCTTCTCCTTTCTCTTTGCTTCGGCTCTCTCTCCCTCTTTTCCTTTCTTTTTTTCGTTCTCTTCCTTTCTTTCCTCAATTGGTGCGAAATGCACCAACCCTAGGAGCCTAAGTCATTGGGCTTGGGCTCCTGGGCCCAAAACATCAGCTCTGGTATTTCTGATACCACTTCCTTCTATTAAAATAAAATACCTTATCATAAACATTATATTATAATTAAATATAATTAGAAAAATAGTGCAACACTTTAAATAATTTAATCAATTGCTTAATTAAATTATTTGGGGTGTTACCAACAACACAAGTGGGCGGGTCGGTCACCATTTCAACGAAACCGCCGAAACACGCTTGGACCGCATTTTCGGGACCGCCGAAATCTTCGCTAACGGTCGGGACTCTACAAAGATATATATGCCATTCGCACATGGCATCGTGCACGTTCTCATACCTTGTGCTATCTCGCCCGAGCGACCTCTCACTAGATCGTCGGAGTGTCTTTGCGTGTACCACCCGAGGTGCTCGGGCGTGAAGCGGGACCTGGTCCTCTTTCTTATTCAACGACCGGCCCAGTCAGCAGGACAACAACTTCAACACTTCATTGGTCAAGGTACGATCAATTGGCGACCACAGTGGGAGTCCGAGCGCTATCCTACCTCATTCATGGCTCCACGCGACCGCCCCGCACGAGGGCCTCATCCGCACTCAACCCTCCGGCAACATCCTCAAGAATGAGACCCGAGGGCGTGGCCGCTACGATCCACGAATCTCAAGGACATCCACGCACAGAGCCCTCAGGCACAATCTGGCCGTGGACCAGGTCCTTCAACAGATTCACCGCCCGTTCCTAATGATCTACCGCCCGAGCTGATTGAAGCGGGCATTCAGGAACCATTGCCAGAGCATGTCACTCAGGCCGTACTACAGATCCTGCATAACAAGAACCAGGTTATCGCAGATAGAGATGAGCTGATCTCTCGCTACGAAAGAGGGTCGATTCCGGAGAACCTTCTGCTCGACGCCGACCTACGCGTGCACATCGCTCCCCTCCTAGAAGGATCCTTTCTCGCCGAGAGAGCACCACCCACCGGTCTCCGGTGCGACGAACAAGGGCACGTAGGTCGCCCCTAAGCAGGAACGTGCGTAGACGCCGTTCGTTATCTTATGATGACTATGATGATTCCAGCTACCGTCCTGATACCGGCCGCTCGCCCACTAGGTACTCTTCAAATGAGTAGTTCGGTTCACGTCGGTCGAGAAGCAGGTCTTGGGACTCTCGTGAAGAACTTGAAGATTATAGAGATGGAAGGATCGGGGGACGCCTCACATCGCCGAGGAGAGGCCAAAGCGAACGCCCCGGAAGACCTCCTCAACTTCCACCGTCGGCCTCCGGAGTGTTTTATGGAATGCCGGCAACGAGGCGTGCCTCGCTATGCAACCTTTGGGTCGAACGGCATTCAAGACGGTCACGCCCATTCACCGTGGGAAATCAGCGCCACAGATTCCCAGAGATTTAAGAAAGCCTCCTGTCTGAATAAATTTGACGGCCGTGGCGACCCGGATAAGCATCTCCGTGACTTTAACAATTATTGCGATTCTGAGAACTGGCTCGACCATGAAGTGCTGCATTGTTCCTCGATCTTTGGGACGGTAGGGCATTAGAATGGTGGGAAACACTTCGCCCCAATACTATCTCCTCATGGCAAGACTCGATCGAATCTTCTTATCGCACTATACGCCAACCGCCGCCAATATCGATATGAAGAACACTTGGACACGATTGTTCAAGGTGATAATGAGACGCGAGACAAGACATCGACCGGTTCAATCACCGAGGTGAGTGCGTTGCGTGACTTGTCGATAAAGATAAATTGAAGTATCTAAAGCGTGGTATTCGACCAGGACCACGGGTTCGTAGAGGAATTCACGTTGAACCATTATCAAGATCTCGACTTTTTCCTAACAAGGCCAACGCGTCCATATGGCGTATGAAGAAACTTTTAGCCGAAAGAAAGGCGCGTCGCGCGCGCGACGAAAGGAAGAGCAAGAGCAGATCGGCTAAAGCTCGGGAAAGTCGCCGAGACAACCGGCCAGATTTCAGAGACAAGAAGTTTGATCATCGCACTCGTCTCAACACCTCCATTGCACAAATCTACGGTGAGTGCGAACAATGAGTTTGTGGGTGTAAAGCGGCCCGATCCACTCGTGCTCAAGAAAGGGGCACGACCAGACCAAAAGGTGCTACCGGTTACCACAAAAGCAAGCGGTCATGATACTAATGATCGTATGGCTCTCAAAGACGATATTGAGGAGCTCATTCAGAAAGGCAAGTTGGGCAAGTATGTGAGATCGGAGGAAGATGACCGACCTCAAGAAAAGACGAAAGAGAAAGATCAGGACAGAGGAAAGGGTGCTCTAGTCATAACGAGCACCCAAGATAAAGATCAGTCTGAAGATCAAGATACTCGACGGTCCAAAGGCGCAATGTAGCGATGGTCATTCACGGTGGAAATCCGCTGGATCGTAGAGAGTCCAACAAGGCTATGAAAAGAAAGTGGGGACGAGCTCCTAATGGTTGCCTCAACTGGCAGAACGCCCGGTCTCGAATAGACCGCCCATTTCCTTTGGGGGCGAAGACGCCGCTTCGGCAGCAGCCGACAGCTTATGTTCCATTGGTGATCGAGAGCGATTATGGCCAACACGAAGTTCAAAGAATTCTAGTCGACCCGTGGTAGCTACCGACATCATGTTTGAAGATTTGATTGACAAGATCAAGGTTGATCGGAGAGAGATAATTCCCCAGGCCGAGCCTACTCCCCTAACGGGCTTCAACGGAGCGATCACCTACCCGTTGGGAACAATCGAACTCATGGTCACATTTGGTGACGACACTGAAGATAGCACTTTGTATAGGACGGTCCGCACGACGTTCCTTGTACTCCCCATCAAATCGTGCTATCAGTGTATCATTGGTAGGCCGACCTTGGGCAAGCTAGAGGCCGTGGCATCGACGGTGCACTTGAAAATGAAATTTTACTGATGAGAGCGACCGGTAGTTACCCTGGCGGCCGACCTAGAGGCAGCAAGGCGAAGCCACTACTTGTATCAAGAAAGTTGTGATGAGGTAGATCGTGGTCCAAGTTCTCAAAGCACTGGTGAAGGTCACCAGGTCAATCTCACTGATTTGGACGCTCGTTATGACCCAGATAGCGACCCAGAGGATAACGACGGTGACTTAGCCGAGAACCAAGAACAAAGTTGAAAAGACCGAGAACCTCATGGGAATTGGAAGATGTGCAGTTGGGAGACGACCCAACCAAGACAGTTAAGCTCGGTAGCGACCTGCCAGAGCAAGTGAAGCAAGACCTTGTGCAGTGTTTGAGAGACTACGCTGACCTGTTCGCATGGCAGGCATCAGACATGCCCGGCATTCCTATCGAAGTAGCTTGCCATCAACTTTCAGTCGATGAAGGGGTTAAGCCGGTTGCTCAAAGAAGACGAACTCGAGTGAGGAAAAATCTCAAGCCGCTGCAAAGGCCGTTGAGGACCTCGTAAAGGCCAAGTTCATCGAAGAGATCAAGTACACACGCACCGCTATCCAATGTCGTGTTGGTTAAAAAGAAAAATGGCAAGTGGAGAATGTGTGTAGACTACACCGACCGAATAAGGCATGCCCGAAGGATGCCTTCCTGCGCTCTAACATTGACAAATTGGTCGCGGTGCCTCGGGTTATAAATTGTTTTCTTTCTTGGGCGCTTATTCGAGGCACAATCAGATCACGATGTATCCACCCGATCGACACAAAACGACCTTCATGATAGATAGAGGAAATTTTCAAGATACAAGGTGATGCCTTTTCGGCTAAAGAACGGGAGCGACTTACCGGCGAATGATGAATAAAATTTTCAAGAGAGGCGGATCGGTCGAATCTCTGAGGTATACTTGGACGACGTGATCATCAAAAGTGGGACCGATCCAGATCATGTGAACGACCTGAGGGAAATCTTTGAAGAAGCTAGGAAGAATTCACTCAGACTAAATCCAGAGAAGTGTACCTTTGGGGTGAGGGCCGGCAGAGTTTTGGGCTTCCACCTAACCGAAAGAGGATGAAGCAAACCCCGAGAAGTGTAGGCGGTCGCCGACATGCATGCCGCCGCCAAAGAAAAAAAAAAGAAATCCAACAATCGAGCGGGATGGTAGCGGCTCTGTCGCATTCATACCAAAAGTGGCTCGCAAGTCGCTTCCACTATTCAGACTCCTGAAGAAAGACGTAGACTTTGAGTGGACCGACCAATGCCAGCAAGCATTGGAGGAATTGAAAGAAGCATTGACTAACCCGCCAATTATGACCAAGCCGCTGTAGGCGAAACACATCGTATTTATACTTGGCGATAGCGAGAAGAAGTTTTAGTATTTGTGTTAGTCGAGAAAGCGACCTAAAGCGTAATCCGGTCTACTTCATCGACAAAGCGTATCGCAAGGACCCGAGTGAGATATCGAAAAATAGAAAAATTTGCCCTTGCACTTCTAGTGGCTGCTCGAAGGCTAAGACCTATTTTGTGGCCCACCGTGTCGTGGTAAGGACCGATCACCCATCGAGGCAAGTCCTTCATCGGCGGACACGGCGGGGACGAATGATAAAGTGGGCGGTGGAGCTCAGTGAATTTGGGATTAAGTTTGAATCCCGATCGGCCGCAAAGGCGCAGGTGCTGGCCGACTTTATAGCGGAGATGACCCCGATCCCAGAGGATCAAGCTCAAACGACCTGGATCTTGCATGTAGATGGGTCGTCCAATAGCAAAGGAAGTGGAGCAGGCCTAATATTAGAAAATTCAGAGGGCCTTGCCGTGGAAGTTTCATTGACTTTTGCGTTTCACACGTCGAACAACCAGGCCGAGTATGAGGCGTGCATAGCTGGCCTGCAGCTCGCTAGGGATTTTAATGTCGACCGGGTTGAACTCGGATCGACACTCTTACTTGTTGTCTCGCAGATCAAAGACTTATACGATGCCAAGGATGACGTCTTTGAAGAGTTATCCGCCGAGTAAGAGAAGCTGCTCAGCGATTCGACCGAAAGCGAAGTGGTACATGTGCCTCGGACCAAAACGCTCGGCGAGATATTCTATCAAAACTTGCAAGTACCAAGACTCCGGGGAATCACAGAAGTTTGATTCAGGAGACTCTAAATCGGCCGAGCGTGTCGACCAAACCAAGCCAGTCGTTAGCCGTTCTATGTGTCAACACAGATTCAGATTGGATCGCCTCCATCCTACGGTACATCGTTGAAGGAGTAGAGCCGAGCGACCCGAAGCAAGCGAAATTGGTCAGGCTCAGGGCGACCAAGTATTCGGTAATAGAAGGAAAATTATACAGAAGAGGATTCTCGTCCCAATTGTTAAAATGTCTTACGTCGGTCGAAGCCGACCATGTGTTGAGGGATATTCATGAAGGTGTTTGTGGAAGCCACCAAGGTGCACGTTCCATAGCTAAGAAAGCTCTCGTGGCCGCATTAATCTTGGCCGACCATGGACGAGGACGCTAAGAAGCTCGCTCGGAAATGCAAGAAATGTCAAGTACATGCTGACGTCCACATTGCACCTTCCTCGGAGTTACAAAGTCTTGTCTCACCTTGGTCGTTCGCCTGGTGGGGCATGGATCTGCTAGGCCCGTTTCCACCTGCTCCAGGCCAGTTCAAGTTCTTGATCGTGGCATTAGACTATTTTACAAAGTGGATCGAGGCCGAGCCTCTTGCAACAATCACATCGGCCAAAGTCGGCCAAGTTCTTGGACGGTGTGTGTTAGCCCGTTTGGGATCCTCAAAGAATCGATAATCGATAACGGCACCGGTTCGCAGACAAAGGTTCGAGAGAAATGTTGGCCGACTTAGGGTAAAGCGGCGTTTCACCTCGGTCGAGCACCCTCGCATAAGCGGCAAGTCAAGCGGCCAACGAGTTATCTGCGTGGGCAGGCGAAGACTCGACGGCGTAAAGCGGAAGCTGGGTCGAAGAGTGCGATCCGTTACGTGGGCTTACGGGACAACCCCTCATTCAACGGCCGGAGTACCCTTCGATCGGTATATGGGATCGATGATCTTTGTAATACCCATAGAAATGGGCGAACTAAATTGGAGAACTTGAATCCCCCGGTGGTTGACAACGACCGAGCTATACGAGAAGAGTTGGACTCGATTGAAGAGTTGCGTACTCAAGCATCACTAAGAGAACAATTGATCAAGCGGAAGGTCGCGGCCGGATACAACGCTTCGAGTTCGTAAGAGAGATTTCTCGGTCGGCCCGGCTCGCCCCGAGACGCGCAGATGTGGGAAACAAGAATGCTCGACAGGAAAGTCGGCACCAAATTGGGAAGGTCCATATAGGGTCATCAACAAGACCGGCAAGGGGGCATACGAGCCGGAAACCATGGATGGGGCGACTATCCCCGAACATGGAACGCGAAAAACTTAGAAAGTATTATGTCTAAATGTAATGAACGACCGATTTATTAATGAAAGACAGCAGCGCTCTTTTCCCATCGGGTTTTTACGAGGCCCGACCTTTGAAAAATTGTTATTATTTACTTTCTCACAAAGAATGTATGCCTGTCCGCTCAAACATGCTAATGGTAAAGGAGCGCCAAGAATTATCGAAGCAATTATCAAAGATAAGCGGATCGTCGAATCGATCTACCTCGAGTGCCATCGAAGTGGCCCGAGGGTTAAATAACCCACAAGCTTCGTGTCGTCGAAGCGATGCAGATGGCGTGTCGCCGCCGAAAGCCAAGACAAACAATGGTCACCGAAGTTGACTCAAACGAAAGCGCCATCGAAAATGGCCCACGGGTTAAGAAATAACCCATCATAGTAGGCGTCGAAACGACTACCTCGAGAGATCATCGAAATGATCCCAAAGAGTGCCATCGAAATGGCCCGATCATTTACGAGCGCTTGAAATGGTATAAAAGCGGTCGTCGAGGGCCTACAAGTTGAAAACTTAGACAAATAAACGCACAAGATGGATAGGCGTAGCAATGTGAATTCAAGTAAACAAAATTAAAGACAAGTTAAAATGTCATTACAAAGCGTAAAGCGCCTGGTCGAAACCGAGCGCTCGAATATCTCACTGCACGAAGGCAGCTTTCAAATTGTTAGGCCCGAAGGCAAGTCAAAGTATTACAAAAATTTCTCCGCTCGCAGGCGGGCTTCAAAAGAGGATCGAGCTGGGACGAACGACATTGCCCCGATCGTCAAGCTCTCAAAGCCGCACGATCTTACGCTTCTCGACATAGTGTTGGGCTTGATCGCTTTTTCATCAAAGTTGATGCTCAAGTCCGAGTTCAAGACCGCGACTTGACCTAGAGCATTGTAGAACTGCTCGATCGCTGCACCCTTAGCCATCTCGGCTATCTTCCGAACTTGCGCCTCCAGCTCAGCCCTCTGGGTCCCCCACTCGGCCTTTTCTTTCTCCAAAACTTCGAGGTCGGTCTTCAGATTGGTTACTTGAACTTGGAGTTCCTTGTTCCTCTTCGATAGCTTGGCCCGGTCGTCTTCGGCCCGTTGCATGGCGTCCTTCTTGGACTTAGCTAGTTTCTCCAGTTTCTGTTGTGCCTCCGCCACGACCTTGTCCTTCTCAGCCTGCGCCACTGTAAACAAAGATGGTCAAAGTCAGTTAGTCGATCGAATGTAAACGAAAGCGCGACGGGTAAAAAGATTAAAATACCTTCAGCTTCGTCCGCCAGCTCTTGCATGATTTTGTCCATCCCCATGCAGAGAGAAGCACAAACCTGCATGGGCTTTTTCTTGAACCGCTCGAACTCGGCCGGCCCTAATTCCTCGAGTGAAAGAATAGGGATGTTGTCCTTAGAAAGATCCAAGTCTCGCTTATCAAACTTAGTCCGCTTGGCAGAACGGTCATCGTCGTGAGGGGGCGACCGGACCTTGGAAACGGGCTTTTTCCTTGGCTTTTGGGGTGGGAGGCATCTTCGACGACCTCGAGATCGACCACATTTCGTGATGGCGGCCGGGAGGCGCTGTTCTTGGGAGGATTCAGAACTTTCTCGATTTTGGCCCAGTTCTTACCCGCCATTCTTTCTGCAAAACAACAAATTAAGAGTTAGAAGAGAAGATAGACAGCACAAATATAAAGGCAAAGTTTAAAAGCAAACCGATCTCGGCCTCCAGAGCCCTAGCTAACGAGCAAGACGGGGCGGCAAGGTATGTCGCCCTTAGGGTGCAGGGGCGACATGCCCTCCAAAGTCTTGATCATCTCCAAAGATTCCAAGTCGGCCTCGCCCAAATCTTTGACAGAATAGATGTAATCGCCCGGCCTCCTGAAGAAGTGAGCTTCATTCCACATAATTGGGAAGTAAGGGGGACCGAGCATCCCGTCCGGTTGGACCTCAGATATGGCCTTACCGGCCTCCTTGGTCGGGACGATCCAAAAATAGTGGCCTCTCCAGGCCGCGCCCAGTGACTCTTGATAAGCTTTGAAATACCGGTGCTGAGTTTTCTACATCTTGAAAGAGACCTGCTCCCTCTTCTCTTTGTTCGCTTTCTCCCTGAGCCAGCTTAGCTCAAAGAGGGCAAAGAATAGCATGATCGATACCGGCCGACCAAGTTTGGTTAAAAGGACCTCGAAAGTTTTTAAGAATGCCCAAGCATTGGGATGGAGTTGAGAGGGGGCGACCCCGATATGACGCAGAACGTCACGTTGAAACTCGGTGAAAGGTGGGATGATGTTCATCCTCTCGAGCACGATCCGATACATCGTGAACTTAAGATTGCTGGAATAAGTTGCAATGTCTTCTCCATCTTTCATGCCTCTCACCCTCCAGCCCGGTGATTCATTGAAGCAGCACTGAAGGTCTGACAAGACGAAATGGCCGACCGTAAGTATACTCCGGTGTGAGCGAAGAGTTTCTGACACCCAAGACATGTCAGATGGGTCCCGGGCTACATCAGTTTGAACGTCGGCCGCCTCTTCGTTCGATCCTCCTTCGTTGTTGACCTCTCGACCAGAGGAGCTAGCTGCGGGCTGAGCTACCACTTCCTCGTTGGCTTCTTCAGCTCGGTCACCTTCGGCTTCCGCCATCTCCTCGTCCGCGACTTGGACGGCACTTAACACTTCGTCATCATCTACAATCACCACCTCTACCTCCTCCTCTCCTTCCGCTCGAGATACGGCGCTCTCCGGTGGTGGAGTGTTGCACGGCCGATCAGCAGACTGGGCGGACTTAGAGCCGAACTCTTCAAGGTGGCGATCCTTGGCTAGAAGATTTGGAGCTCGAGCTTGGACTACTCAAGAATCGCTGCTCAAGACGAGAAATTTTTGTCGCATCAAGACGACTTAGACTTCTCTCTCGGGAGGCGACCTCGGACGGCTTAGACATATGGACGACAAAAGATTGGGACGGCCCTCCGGGAATACGAGCGATCTGTTTTGGCCCGCGACATATACCAAAGACTCGTGATAAGGGGATCGAGTCAGTCGATCGAGTAGAGTACTCGTCGAGAGGGGCGACTTGGCCGTCCCGGACCGACACCCCTATCACGAGGCGTAGAAGAAGAGCGCGAAGTGCGTTCAAAGAAAAGCTAAATTTAAAAAATAAACGAAGAGATCGATCCATACCTTGAACAGATGTGGTGAATCGGTCGCAATAGCAAAGACGAGCAATACGTAAGCAGCAACGGATGTAAGTCGGCGGCAGACGAGTCGGTCGCTGGCAGAGCTAATCGCGAAAGTGTGAGGAATAGTCTTAACTGAAGGGGTATTTATAGTGCAGACCCAAGGCGCGAAAGGGGACCGGGAGACGAAGTGTCGCAACGTTTCGCCTTCTCACCAATAGTTGCCTTCAGACAACCTCGGAAACACCAAACGTCATGTCTTAAGTGTCAGTAAAGACCAACCGTCGCGTCAGCACGGCCGATGGTTGGCGAGCGGTCGAAACCGTTCAAATCAAGAAAGCGCACGACGGCGCGTCCGTCTCGTTTAAAACGACACTCTCGGGGCGACAATTCAAGCCTCGGCCCGCTCTTAAGCGACCTAGGCTTGGGGGCAAGCTTGTTCTCGGGTGTATCGGCGATTACAAGGATCGCGCAGGCAAGTGGGCCGTCGGCTCACCAACAACGAAACCGCCCAAACACGCTGCTTGGACCGCATTTCGGGACCGCCGAAATCTTCGCTAACGGTCGGGACTTACGAATATATATATGCCATTCGCACATGGCATCGTGCGTTCTCATACCTTGTGCTATCTGCCCGAGCGACCTCTCACTAGATCGTCGGAGTGTCTTTGCAGGTACCACCCGAGGTGCTCAGCGTGAAGCCAGGACCGGTCCTCTTTCCTATTCAACGACCGGCCCAGTCAGCAGGACAACAACTTCAACACTTCATTGGTCAAGGTACGATCACTTATGCATTTCATCAAACATCAACTAAGCATAACCAATCATGCAACAACTTAAACACACAATTTTGAAAGATTAAACTTGTAGGCTTTTTCTTCGATTTCCTTTATCCCTAGAGATTGGTTAACATGCAATTTTACAACTTCCCCAGAAAATACCATGGACATATAATTCTACCAAATTCAATTGATTTCATATCACAAAAATAATATAACCAACTCATGCTTCTTAAAACAATTGCTTTGATTCAAGACTTGATATTAGTTTAACCCAATGAAATTACATACTCTTGTCAACATTCAGCAAAGAAAACTAATCAAGTAATATAAGTGCACAAAAGATCTCGCCGCACGTTTCATCATTAGATTTTAGGGGCCACGTAATCAAACCAAGAAGTGACAATTAATAATGGTAATAGCAACAACAAGGGCCACCGTTAAATCATAAACCGAACAAAATTTTCACAATTGGAACTCATATTTAGAAGGTATTCAAAAGTGTATATGTTTGTTTCTAAAACCTTGACAATTATTATTGGACTCACATCCTCGGAGCATAAAAATTTTAACTCATTAAATCATGCAATTTATGTCCAATCTCATAATTTTTTTCAAACATCATTAAATCACAACCTAATCGGTTCAAAAGCCGAATTTATGTCACTTTTCGAAATAAAGTCTTAGAACAACTTGAAAACCAAATACAACACTAATTTGGACATCACATTTGTTTTCCCCTTTAGCATAAAATTTTCCAATTACCGTTTCTTTTTGAAAATCATAGAACTTACAGTTTGTCCAAAAAGGGGAAACCATATGCAACCCTAAAGCTTACTATCACACAATTATGCAACCACATAAACAACTACTTATTAGTTCAAAATTCTAGTTTCCGACATACACTCGGAAGGTAAGGAAAGTTAATCATTTCATTTTTGACAATTCATATCATGCTCACAAACAAGCCGAAGTGAAACACTGAAAATTTCAAAACTCCAAGTCAGGTAACTTCGATTGAGAAAATGAAAATATAGCATTACACATTATTTTCTTTTTGGCATACTATCTTCAAAACAATTAAACACAAGTCAAATCAAATTTAACTCACATGCATCACAAAACAATCAACCTATGGCAAGGACGTCAATTAAGTGCAACAATTTTCACACGCAATCTTCAAATATTGTTCATTGTATACTTGCCACGGTTAGGTCATAAAAAAAATTATTTTCTATATCCTAACAAACTAATCAGACAACCAATCAAATTAAAATTAGTGCATCCATCCAAATTTAATATTAACCATGAGTTATTGTCGCCTCATTCATTGTGGATGAGTGATTGGGGTGATCAGTCCCTCCTACTCATTCAACCAACTAATTAAGGTCACAAAACTACTTCGTTCAAATTTATATCTACCACATTAAAAGATTTTTAACATAGTCCGGAGTGCGAAGGCGTCGTCACGACTTTCACTCCTTTGACATCGTTAGAATTCTTTTAATCACACATATCTTAATGATACAACAACAGTCACAAATAATCAAAATCAATGATACAATCAACAGTCACATATTTCAATCACACCTACCTCCCTAAATCAATATAATCTTTCAATCGCTATCCATCAAATAAATTGCAAGGCATTTCAAGGAAGAACAAACCAACAAAGGCAACAAATAATAAACAAACAACATAATTATGATTTAGAACGCAGTACTAAGACTCGAGGGTTAACAGACTCGACAACTTGGCGGACGGACGAATCGCTCGATACCACTAATGTAACACCCCCTTATACATAGCTACTATTTAGTTAATTTTAAAATCAGAGTTTTTTTTCAAAATTTCCACGCACCACAAAGAGAGTGCTACATTTAATCAAAACACCTTACATAACTCCAAATTATTAATTATTATAGACTTCAGTGTATAAGATACATAGCACCAAATGGCATCCGGGAATAAGTATTACAGCAGCGGAAAATAACAACTTAACATCTTAGTTCAGAATATAAGGGAAATAATAAACTAAACATCCCCCCGGTGCTACGTATCAGAGCCGACTCGACCACACTAGAAGAAGGATCTCTAAACACCTTTAGTCACCGTCACCTGCAGGATTGTTGCGGCATACGAGGCAACACGACGCAGTAGGGTGAGTCTCAATACATAGATAATAATAAATAAAACAAGAAACAAAGTAGAATAAGTACACCAGATATACAGTCAATTCAAAATACACCATTAACACAGTTACACCAAATACAGTTATACCAACACATCATTAATTCATGAACACCCAATCAATCACCAGAGCATGCATGTAATGTATGAAATGCAATATGCATGTGGATCCATAATCACCTCAATAACCCCGTCGGGCACCCACCGCTTTTGGCCGAAGCCACATCACCGCTTTTTGGCCGAAGCCACATCACCGCTTTTATATGCATATGATTTATGTGACACCATGACAATGCATCACACACAATACATTTACCACAACAATCATTAAACTCACCACTTTTTATTTCACAACTCACCGCTTTTCATTTCACAACACCTTATAAGCCTTAAAGGCACCCACCGCTTAATCATCACCGCAACACAAATATTTGGCCGAAGCCTACACACCGCTTTGGCCGAAGCCTACACACCGCTTAATCCTCACCACAACACAACACACCTCATTATTGGACCAAATGTCACCCAAGGACTAAACCCACACCTACGGGCCAAATCACCTCTTAAGGACCAATGTGACACCATAAGGACCATTTTAACACCTAAGGACCAATCCAACACCATAAGGACCATTTTAGCACCTAAGGACTATTTTGACACCTCGGGGACCATTTTGACATCTAGGGATCATTTTGACACCATGAGGATTATTTTAGCACCTAGGGACTATTTTGACATTTAGGGATCATTTTGACACCATGAGGATTATTTTAGCACCTAGGGACTATTTTGACATTTAGGGACCAATTTCACATTTAAGGACTAACTTAGAATTCAATCAAATCATCAAACACCTAATAATCACATACTTTCCCCTATTTAATTATTTTAATTAGCATCTAATTATCTCCATATTATTTAACAATTCAACACTCACTTTAACAACACTCACTTAGGCATTTAATCAACATCATTAAATCACATATTCACATATTTCTTCACAATGAAGCATTTTATCAAACATATGGCATGCACATTTAACAACACATTTATTTCCAACATCAAGCATCATGGTATCACCAAATTAAATACAAATACAACAATTAATGTAATCACATACACAATCAAACAAACATCCAAACACACAATTAATTCATTAATTAATTAAACAACTACTCCTAACACCTAATCCATATGATTTGAGGTTTATAAATTATTAACTATGAAAGAGAGCCCCATACCTCCAAATTGAAGAACCCAAGTACTTTCTCCTTCAATAACACAAAACCACCAAACTAGCTTCCCCAATATTTTGAGCTCCAAAACCCCATCCATGGTAAAAGGAAAATGGGAAGGAATTAGTGTAGGAAACTTACACTAGATGATAAAGGAAGAAAAATGGGAAAAATTGGTACCAAAAATACTTACCCAAAGCAAAGATGAATTTTTTTCCTTCCCCTCCCTCCACTTCCAGCTGCTGAACCGTCAGCCCCTACCTATGTTATTCTCTCCCTCTCCTTTCTCTCAGCCGTAGGTTTCTTTTCTTTCTCAAAATAATCCAAATGATCCTCCACAACACTTAACCTTATTAAATTGGGCCTATGGGATTTGGCCCTCTACCCACACCCTCTCAATTACTTCAACTACTCCCTAACATAACAAAACTACCACCCTCTTATTTACCCACCTCCACCTCCTAATTTAATTAAACACCCTATTACTCTTTTAATATAAACAACTAAAATATTACTTGATTAAATTAGTCAAATAATCACTTAATTAAATTAGTTAAATAATCACCTAATTAAATTAGTTAAATAATTCACCTAATTAATTTTGGGGCGTTACAGTTTTGGGTTTTGTTTTTGTGTTTTCGTTTGCGAAGGAGAAGTCGTGTGTGCGCTAAGGGTGTGTATTCAATTCCATTGTGGGTCGGGTCGGGTCGGCGTGTAGGGAAGGAAAAAAAAGCGTCAAAAAATTGCAAAATAATATCTGTACTATACGGTTAATATACGGTGGGGTCTATTTGTCACATAATTTGTCAAATAATTTGTTAAAATAGCATTTCTGTTAGTATAGTGCATTTCAACACAAATTTTATTTTCAAATGTTTGTTAAAGTTTGTAGCTAGGATCCACAATAATGACAATTTTTGAGTATTGCATGTGGAGCTGTGTTACGTTCCTTATCAATATTGTGTATTGTTATAATAGTCCAAATGAGGAGAGAGGTATTTGTGAACTATAGTAGGGCTGGACATCGGGCGGTTACGTGCGGTTATGGGTCCAAAACCACCATCCGGCCAAAACCGCGGTTGACAAACACAGACCCAAATCCGCCCAAGTTTACTTTCAGTTTTTGCGGGTTCGGTTTAATCGGTTCTCGGTCTACTCGGGTGAGTTTAAACGGGTTAAGCAATTGGTAAAAAAACTCGGTTACTCTGTATATGAGAAGAAAGAATAGAAATGGTGGGAAGATAAGAGGAAGAAGATGACCAAAAATTAACAAAGGCTTTTAAAAAAATAAAAAGTAAAGCTTCGAACCTTGTGAAAAGAAAGAAATAATGGAAAGTTCGAAAACATAATAATATATTAATATTGAATTGGTAACTTGAGATATGAGTCACGTAAAAGCTGACTATATGGCAGTGGAAAAGAAAGCCTATGAGAGATAATGTGTGTGTGGTGAGATAATGTGTTAGAGAGATGGGACGGCACGTGGTGCGATTGGACTCCCCAACATAAATATCTCAATTCAAATCAATGTATGCTCTGATTCGGGCGGGTGTGGGTACTGATGGGCCTCCAATTAACAACTGCACCCGCCCAATACATCTCACTTGTACCCGGTTTTTCAACCCGCAAACCCGTCTAACCGTCAGGACCCGCAAACCCGCAACTATAGATAGTACTTGTCTTCTCAGAGGATGTCTCCATAGCATTGTCTTCGGCGGTGGCTTTTAAGTTACAGAAAATCATCTTTTTGTGCAACATAGGAAAGTGGTTACAAAACCAATTTCTTGTCTTAAACATCCAACACTCAAGATGAAGGAAGGGCTACCTTTAAGTGTGATTTTGGCCTATGTTTATTTATTTTTTATATGCAAATGTTAGTGGTTAGTGGTTAGAGAGATGGGGAAATGTCAGTTCCCCGAGTTTAAATTCAGGATCTTCTACTCGCACTTTTTCGGTATCTCGTAGCTGTCCAACTGAACTAGCTACTTAGGATTTCTGCCTATTTTTATTGTATTCGCAATGTTGGTCTTCCAAAGTCATTTATACATGTACCAACCTCAGACCTCACTTTCTTATGTAAAGATTAGAACTGAATCTCTTGCATCATTTCATTTCACAGATAGTATTTATACAATGTACAATTGCACTCAGATTCAACATAATCTGTTACTTTACAACAGAACTTTGTTACTCAGCTTAACAAACTCCTAACTGCTTTAGCTAGACCTATACAACGCCTAATAATTATCTACGTGGCATCCTATGTGGCAATGAGTCAACACTTAATTCAACACTCGGTTGACTCATTGCTTTGTATGTAAGCCTTTAGCTTTGTTCCATATTACTCCCCCCCCCCCCCCTCAAATGAAAGGTGGGATGAAGAGAACACCTTGAGTTTGTTTCAACTCTAAGAATAGAGGAGCTGCCAACGGTTTAGTGAGCACATCCGCTATTTGGGATCTTTCTTTGGAACATAAAGAACAGACAGAGATTTAGACAGTACACGTTCCCTTACAAAATGTATGTCTAGTTCCAAGTGTTTTGTCCTTGAATGTAGAATAGGATTATGTGCAATGGCCACGACACTCTGGTTATCACATAGCTGGTGTTAGGTTTTGTACCCTGAGTTCACGAAGTAAGGATTGTATCCATAAAATTTCTGGCTTTGTGGCATTAGCTAGCCCTCAATACTCTGTTTCTGCACTAGACCGTGCTACAAATGTTTGCTTCTTAGAACTCCAAGATACAATATTAGGGGCCCAAATAAACACAAGAACCCGAGGGGATCTCCTATCATCTGGATCACTCCCCCAATAAGAATCACTCTAAGCTCTAAATGACAATGGATGGTGTGATGATGGTGGTCGCAGGAATAAGCCATATTCAGAGGTCTTGTTGAGATATCGTGAAAATTCTTTTGTGACTTTCGGTGGCTCTCCAATGGTGTTGACAAGAATTGACACACTTTGTTAACTGAGTAGGCAATCTCAGGCCTTGTTAGCGTTTGTTGCGTTCGTGTGGTCTTCGCAAATATAGTGCAAGTATACACGTCGTACAAGTAATAAAGTGGTGTTAAGTACGAGATCGTTCCCACGAGGATTGGGTTACTTTCAAGAGTTCAAGGCTTCAAAACACAAGAGAATCAAGTAACAAATCGACAATAAGAGTTGGTTTTAATGCTAAGAATGTGAATAAAGCAAGTAAACAAATGTTGGTTGTGATTATGGATGAGAGATGAGTTGAGCTGTTGCATGTAAGTAAATCCTTTCTAGTCAGACGTTATAACGTTTACACGTTATAGCGTACGAATGTTATTTTGTATAGACGTGGCCACGTTTGAACGCTGTTGCAAAAGAGCTATGCTTTTCAAAGACAAAGCGTCGAGTTTCAAGTATAAGAGGTCCTATGTCTAGGTTCTAAATAGGCCCACTCCTGTATTTTAAGCACCCACAGCAATGTTCTACGAACTATTATCCATTCTATGGCTAGACTTAGATAAAGATGCCTAAATGTCTTTAGTACATTGTTCATTCATATAAATCTTTGAGTTCTTTTCATAGACCATGTCTGAACCTATGAATCTACCTATTTTAAGAGGCCAACCTCAAAACAAGTTTGGAAATATTTTTATGCAAAGATTTAAAACATGCAAACGTCAATACTTCATAACATTAACTAGAAATTCATTACAACAAAACAACAACTCAACTACAAAGTGTTTAGCTCATGTTGAGCATCTTTACATAATGATAAGGAGTAATCCAAATACCATACATAAAAGAAAAGGGACTAAGTGCAAAAGATACACCTAAGTAACTTCTCAGCATGTACGCTGTAGAGACGTTACAACGTCTGAGCCTCACAGCAGTGAGTGATATTAATTCGAGAAAAGCAAAATACAAAAGTCTGTTTCCAGATCTTCTTTACAAACTATCTCTAAAAATAAATGGAAGGATGGTGGAGGGATGGAGATGAAGTGCAATGTATGAATGGCTCTGAATGTGCGTGTGTCTCGTGCCTCAGAGAGAGAAGTGAGTCTTCAATAAATAGCCTCCTTGCTCACGTGTTGTCGATGTCACTTGCCCACCTAGTCGTGTCTGCTTTTCTCTTCTCGCTCGATAACATTCGGTAGCTACGATTGTATCTGCGCGTGTCACCATGGGGAATAGAAGATCTTCTGACTTTTTATATCTTTGACCATCATTACTAGCGCGCCAAAATTGAGATCTGTCACCCTTGCTCTGCTGCTTTCTATAGACGTGGTGAGGGACGTGGTAACGTTCAACACTATTTTTCCTGCACAAGCACAAGAAGTATCAAAACGCTCTCAAGGGCACCACTTGGTGCCAAAATGCACAGATTAACCTCTTATTTACTGAGAACTAAGAAATTACCATAAAACTAATTAATTAACCTTGTATTGCTAGAGAACTTGCGTGATTTATTCTTTGAATGAGTATAAATAACTCATATAACCCCAAACTTAAAT
This sequence comes from Oxytropis ochrocephala, assembly GCA_020916435.1. Classification (NCBI taxonomy): domain Eukaryota; kingdom Viridiplantae; phylum Streptophyta; class Magnoliopsida; order Fabales; family Fabaceae; genus Oxytropis; species Oxytropis ochrocephala. The sequence continues at coordinate 73,782,482 of CM037093.1, read as the reverse complement.
CATTGCTTGTCCTCAAGCAATCAAGACAAAACAAATCTAACAGAAATACATGAAATCAACTACACTAGCAGGTTATGTTCTACTCAGCCAACAGATTAAAAATTCATTCTCAAGGGGCTAATTTTTCACACACTCACACACCAATGCACAATTAGATTCCAGATTGATTATAGCTCAAAGTGGGTGTGTGCTTCTCTGTATAATTCCTCCTCTAGCTAGTTCAGAACTACTTTAGCCTATGATAGAGTGGTTTCCAAATGGTGACAGCAAAACATTTTTCGAAACAAGGAATAGGCTAACACTTTCACATAAGAAATGGGGGGTCATCCGAAGCATGACAAAGGATCTTATTTGGGTGCTAGGACTAGGTTAGTGCAATTAAATTTAATGACTCACACACGCAAAAGAGATCAGTAACCCTCATTCTTTGAACAACTCTCTTTTATTTGCTCCATTTTGAAGTTCTGTTTTCTCTTCTTCTTTTTTTTTTTTTTTTTAATTGCTCAACATTTGTGTCGGGGTATTACAGCAAACACCGAATACATGTGGATTTTCCACTTATTTTTAACAACACACTCTTTTTGGTCTTTTTGGGAGTAGACATTACAACGTTTATGGGTGAGACGTTGTAACGTTTGAACACACAACACATCTCACACGGCATACGTTATAACGTTACGGGTAGACGTTACAACGTTGCACTCACACTACACCTGCACTTAACCAACCTATAGTCTTTGCACCCAGCCTTTGTATAACCTGATTTACCCCCAAACTTAGCTTCTACTGCTATTCTAGGTTTTTAGTCAAGTTTTACTCTCACCATAGTTTACCAAAACTAGCTTCAGCGCAAAATATTCCCTAGCTAACTAGATTCTTTCTTAAACAGAGTTTGTGTGGGAGCATCAATCAATACCTTTCATCTAATTATGCATAGACTACTCACACACACATTTTCACTAACTTTAGCCCAAAGAGAATTATTTTTTTACTGCTTGACAGGGTAAAAACACAAACTGCTTTTGCATTTGATTTCATGTACAAAAACAGAACAAAAACTTTAAAACATCTAGATTCTCCCCACACTTAAAGTTGAGCAGTGTCCTCACTGCTCAATGATGAAAATCTTTTTTTTTATATATATAGGAGGGATTAATCAAACATACCATAGAACATAAACTACTAAAACTAAAACTAAAACTAAAAATTAAAACTACAAACTACTGTTAAAATTAAAGGGGTACTTACTTGTTTTGCAGCACACTGACACTGAGCCTTCCGCTGCATGCAGTGGGGATTCTGGACCGACCTTCTCCTTTTTCTTTTCCTTCTTCTCCTTATTTCACTCTCACTCCTCCTTGCTCGATTGTGGTAGTTGTTCTTTGTTTCTTGAGATCCTTTCTCACCCACACTAGCACTGCAAAGACTTGAGGCTTCAAAGAATCCTCTTTTGGCTTCCTCCCACATCTTCATTGCTAATTCAAGCAGGTTTACATTGATTGCTTCGTTGGGGTTCATCCGGGCTTTTTCCACCTCGGCTCTTTAGGCGTTGCCACGTCGATGATGATCCTCCAATGTCAGCAACTTTAACCTGGGCTTGCTTCAAAAGGTGCTCTGCTAGTTTCTGAGTGGCCTCTTCCATTGCTTGCTGCCTTACCTTTTCCAAAGCAGCTTCACGTCCATTTCTGCAAGTTTAGTTGCGGCCTCTTCTTCAGCAGACATTACAACGTCTATAGGCGCTTCTTCAACAATAGCAGGAAGGGCTTCTGCAGAACCACTGGCAGCAACAAATGCTGCACTAGTAGCAGTAGCAGGCTTTCCTGAAGCATTTTGACATTTTCTCTTCACAGGAAGCTTTTGCCTCAATGTTGTGGGGGCTTCCACTTGCTCTTTCTCTCCACTTACGTGGGCTTCTTTTGACTCAGCAGCTAGCTCTTGCCTCTTCTTTCTTCCAAAGGGGTTATATTTGAGTGCACTTTTCACTCGTGTTTCTTGGGTGGGGAAATGGGTTGGGAATCTGGGTTGCTTCCTGTGTTGGTTGCCTTAGACGTCGCCACGTCTGGTTCCTGCACTTTCTGGGGTGATGGTTGCTTTTCAGGTTCAGGCTGGTGTGGGGGTGGTTGTGGGATTGGTTGATCTTGTGCTTTGGATTGTGGAGTCTTGGGGGTGTTTTGGTCATGGGTGGATGGTTGTTGTGGTGAAGGTGGTGGTTGTGTTGCTTGTGGGGATGGTGATTTGGGGCTAATTTGTTTTGGATTTGGTTGGTTCTTTGATTGTTTGGTTTGTTGGGGATTCACTTATAGTCTTCTCACTCGAACTTCCTTTTTCCTCAGGGCTCTCCTCTTCTTCCTCCTCACTAATTATCTCCATGCTCACCTTTCTTGATTCATCTGCATCCACATCAGAAATATCATCTAAGTCAGTAGAATTAAATTCCTCTTCACTACTTACCTTCTTTTGCTTCTTTGCTGGGCTCCTTCTTTTTGGTGGGCTTCTTGCTCTTTTGGCCCTTTCTTTCTTCAGGGCTCTTCTTTGGATTGTTGATAGGGGAACATCATCTTCATTCTCTTCCTGCATCCAATCAGGCAACACAAGCTCCTCAATTACTTTCTTTCCTTTGGACACTTGGGCAAACACCTTCTTTTGCCATTCAAATTGCTCCTTGACAAACTTTGCCAAGGTGTTCTGCCTCTCCATAGCTTGAAGTTCCTGCAGTTTTCACCCTAGGCTTGAATTTTGTTGAGAAGGGGCCTTGAGGCTGCTCCCTTAGTTCAGAAGCTTCGATCTCTACCCCAGCCTCCATACACAGATCAGTAATCATGCATGGGAAATACAAGTACCCATCCTTCCTATTTTTCCACTTGTTGAGCTCACGGTTGATCAACTTACCAACTTCAACCTTGTCCTTTGACATGATTGCATCAATCACAATCAGTCTCTCTTTATCTACCCAGGAGGTGTTGAAGGTGGGAATTAGGCAATGCCTTATGAAATGAAACCAAGTATTGGCTTCATCACATAGGTACCTCTTCATGATTTTGAACTCACTCCCATGCTCACCACTTCGCTCCCAGACAACGCCTTCTACACAAATCCTATCCTTGATTGCTTCCATTTCAGCCAGTCCATAGGTCTTTTGCTTGGTTTCCACACCCTTTCCATAGTACCCTAGCCCAAAATAATCATTGATCACTCTGACACCAAACTTCACTTCTTCTCCTCGCACCCTTGATACGATGGAAGGCTCTCCTTCTGGTCTCTCCACGATTCCTTTGTAGAAATCGCGCACCAAAGTAGCAATATACTTTTTCTCGCACACACTAATTTTTGCCAACCCAACGCGCGACGGTTGCAAGAAAATCAGGATTGGGGCTTTCTTGACTAAAGCCCCTTTCTGGAAGTAGGGCTTTCTTTTTGGAAGGGTTAGGAATTTCTGGGATTGGGGCTGAAGATGAACTTAGGTCAGTGTTTTTGCCTTTTCCAGAGGATTTGGCTGCAGATTGCTTGACTTTTATCATGTTTGTAGTGAAGGAATTGCTTGGAGGGGACTGATAGATTTTGGAAATTTTAGGTTTTCTGAGGAAGAGGGGGAAGATTGTTGTTTGAGAGAGAGAGATTAGAGAAAGGTTGTAGGTGGTGGGCTAATGGTGAATGGTTAGATTTTTATGGGGAAGTGGTTATGGGGAGTTGAGAAATGGTAGAGTGGAGTAATGGAGAAAAGTAACCGTTGATTAGACAAGTTAGGGAAGGGAGGTGGCGTGCGTGGTCGGGTTACCACGTTCGAGTTGCGAGAGGAAATCATTTCTGACACGTCATCACTTACGCCCTTGACTTAATTTAAATCTCCTCACACTGCAGACGTGCTCACGTCTAGTGTATACTAAGACGTTACGACGTCTACCACATCTTACTTCCTCTCCTTTTCAACCTTTATTCCTGCGAAACAAAAATTAAAAAGACACAAAAATTTGTTGGTTAATCAAAAATCATTAGGTTGCCTCCCAAGAGCGCTTGCTTTAAGAGTCTTCAGCCAGACTTTGGTTTCTTTCATTCAAGAATTGTTGAAGGACAATTGGATCTTGTCCCTTTCCACATGCTCTCCATTGGAATCTTTGCTTCACACGTTGGCCATTTACTTTGAACATGGTGTTGGTCTTTTCATCAAATAAGTCCACGACTCCATGAGGATATATTTTCATTAATCTGAAGGGACGACCATCTTGATTTTAACTTTCACGGGAACAACTTTAGCCTTGAATTGAATAATAGCACTTGCCGTCCATACGCGATTCTCTTCTTTGGATTCTTTGGTCATGCCATTTCTTGGTCTTTTCCTTGTATATTGCAGAGTTTTCATAAGCATGGTGTCTGAACTCTTCTAGCTCATTTAATTGTAATAACCTTGCCTCTCCAGCCTTTGCATGATCCAAGTTTAATTGCTTCAATGCCCAATAAGCCTTATGTTGGAGCTCAATTGGTAGGTGACAAGCTTTGCCATAGACTATCTTGTAAGGAGACATGCCCAATGGTGTTTTGTATGTTGTTCTGTAAGCCCACAATGCATCATCTAAGTGTAATGACCATTCCTTTCTGTTGGGACCAACCATTTTCTCCAGTATTCTTTTGATTTTCTCGTTTGTTATCTCTCGCGACCCTTTGGTTTGTGGGTGGTAAGCTGTAGCAATTATGTGTTTCACTTCATACTTAGCCAAGAGGTTCTCAATTAACTTATTGCAGAAATGAGAGCCTTCATCACTGATTATGGCTCTTGGAGTACCAAATCTTGTGATATATTCTTTTTAAGGAACTTGCTAACTGATTTGGCTTCATTGTTGGGTAATGCTACTGCTTCAACCCACTTTGACACGTAATCCACTTCTACCAGAATGTATAGATTCCCATGAGACATAGGAAATGGTCCCATGAAATTCAATTACCTGTCCTTTGGCACTTATCACATCTCTTGACTAGCTCATGTGCATCCCTGAATAGAGTAAGCCAATAGTAGCTGATTGTAGGACCTTTGCAGCTGTTCTGGTACCTCCAAAATGTCCACGATAAGGTCTTTGAATGACATTGTTGCGAAGACATGGAGTTGTTCTTCCTCGCCTAGGCACCTTCTTAGTGGCGATCTGGACACAATTTGTACAAGTATGGCTCATCCGAAATATTGCTTTATAGTGTGGAAGAACCTCTTCTTCATTTGGTAGTTGAATCCTACAGCACAATCTTGCTAACAAGAAAATTAACTATGTCAAGATACCATGGTGCGGTAGTATCGAGACGTTATAACGTTTGACGAAGGTGTCATAGGCGTGGTAACGTCTTCAACTCTCGTGGCTCACGATATGATCTCTCTCATCGGAAATTTTTCTTTTTATCTCTTCTTCATTGCACTGCATCAACATTCTCAAGCCTAGAAAGATGATCGTGCAACTTGGTTCTCCACCCCCTTTTATCGCGAATTTCCAAGTCAAATTCTTGGAGGAGGAGAACCCATCTAATAAGCCTTGGCTTTGCATCTTTTTAGCAATTAAGTACTTAATGGCTGAATGATCGATATAAACAACAACTTTTGCACCAACTAAGTAAGATCTAAACTTGTCAAAAGCAAATACAACAGCCAAAAGTTCTTTTTCAGTCACAGTATAATTTAATTGGGCATCATCTAAGGTTTTACTGGCATAATTGGTGCATGGAAAACACATACACTTGTGTGCAAGTATACACTGTCCAAAAACAAGTAGTAAAAAGATCGAACCCACAGAGATTGAAAAACTCACTTTTAAAATAATATAAAGTAATAAAGTGTAAAGTCACTAAGTAACAAAATAATTTTGGATTTTGTTTGATGATCACAACTAAGTTAGAAAGAAAGCAAAGTAAAAATGTTGATAGTGTAAAAGAAAAAAGCTAGTTGGAATGTCTTCATCAAGTAATTTACTTATAAGTGTATGATGCAGTATGTGATGCAGCTGCAATGAATGCTGTTGCATTAGCTATGTGCCTTTCGGTCACTTTCTTCAGAGTATCATTACCAGCTCTTATGATCCTTGTTCTATGCAGTAAAGAAAGGGGTGTTAGTGCCAATCTTGCCTCCTAACAATTATCCAATTTGCTTAAGTGAATTCACTCTTGTATTTTAAGTACCCACAATTATCCTATGGACTATACTATCCTATCTCTAGGACTTAGCATGGTTTTCACAAAGTTTTCTTTATGTAAAACACTCACCCATATTAGTTCTTGAGTTCTTAATTGTAAGCCATCTCACGGTCATTTACAAATCTACTTATTCTAAGTGATCAAGTTCAAAATAAGTTTTGAAAAGATTATCAAGCAAGAACTAAAGTACAAACATACATACATACATCATACTTACTTAAAAGCTCATTAAATGATTAGAACATTCCAACTAAGAAAGGTTTAGCTAACAAGAGACATTGCAAGATATATATAAACCTGAATAGACCATGTTTATATATATAGAAATCACAAAAAGAGAAACAACAAAAGTAAAGTTACAAATGTTGAAAACCTTTGTATGAAATCTTCTAGCAATGCACTAGCATTACTCCTTAGCACTATACAAACACTATGAAAATGAGTTAAGGAGGAATTATGAATTCCTTCCTCTTCCTCTAAAAATATAAAAACTAACTATGTATATTGAAATTTTGATCTAACTTATGGATTGTGATATATTTCCAAATGAAGATGTGAGGTCCTTTTATAGCCTTCAAGTGAGGTGCTTCCTTCCTTCATGTTGAAGTCATCTTGAGTGGATCATAGCTGTAGTTGCTTTCAGAGCTTTATCCATGTTGAAATCTTTGACTAATGACATAGGGCGGTGCATTGATGTGTGAACATGTGTCCCTATGTTGGTGACTCTTCAAAGCTATGCCTATAGCTATGTGTGAATGGTAGGCGCCTACTATACAAGGTGGGATGGCATCGAGAGAACCAGGCGGGGAGGTCATCACTTTGCATGTGGGTGCATATGAAACATCTTTGCTTATTTACCAAGTAGTGCGGTTTTGATGCAGGATCGGTCTGCGCAGAGCATTGATGCGATTAGCATTGAGGCTGCCATTGAACAAAAACATCAAACATACCACAATATATCCAAAATGGCCTAATAATAACTATAACCATTCAAATCACTCAAGATATCATATATCACATAAAATACTATATAAACTCTTTATTATTACTTGAAAGAGAGCAAATACTAAGTTTAAACATATGAAATACTCTATATAAAATAGAGTTATCAATAATAAATAGAATGAAAATTTTTTCCATACCTTTGCCCCAATACAGCTCCTACAGCATAATCACTTGCATCACACATCAACTCAAATGGCTTAGACCAATGCGAGTGACTATTCTTTGGAGCAAGCGATCACCAAGGCGATCTTGATTTGTTGAAAGCTTCATGACATTGTTCATCAAAATTGAAGACGTTGTCACGTTGCAATAATGAACACGGGGTTTTGTAATTTTTGAGAAGTCCTTGATAAATCTTACGTAAAACCCCGCATGTCCTAAGAAACTTCGACTCCTTTGATAGTTGTTGGTGGAGGTAGCTTGTCAATAACATCTCTATTTTTGCTCTGTCTACCTCTAACCCTTTCTTTGATATTCGTGCTGCCCCAACACTATTCCTTCTTGTACCATGAAATGGCATTTTTCCCAATTGAGAACTAGGTTGGTTTCTTCACACCTTATTAGAACTCCTTCCAAATTATCCAAGCATGCCTTGTATGAATCTCCATAGGCGAGAAATCGTCGAGAAAAACTTCCATGGAATTCTCAATGAAATCGAGAAAATAAGGCCATCATGCACCTTTGAAATGTTGCAGGAGCATTGCACAGTCCAAATGGCATCCTTCTGAAAGCAAAGGTACCATAGGGACACGTGAATGTTGTCTTTTCTTGATCTTCAGGTGCTATGGCTATCTGGTTGTAGCCTGAATAACCATCAAGAAAACAATAGAAATCCTTACTGCGAGCACATCTAGCATCCGATCAATGAATGGAAGAGGAAATGATCCTTCTTAGTTGCTTTGTTTAGCTTCCTATAATCCATGCATATCCTCCAGCCTGTTACTGTCCTTGTTGGAATTAACTCATTCTTGTCATTTGTTACCACAGTAACTCCACCTTTCTTTGGCACACACTGTACTGGACTTACCCAGGAGCTATCACTAATAGGGTAAATGATTCCTGCATCCAACCACTTGATAATCTCCTTCTTAACCACCTCCTTCATTATTGGGTTCAATCTCCTCTGCCCTTCAATGCTATTCTTGGCATTTTCCTCCAAAACAATTTTGTGCATACAGATTGTGGGACTGATACCTTTTATGTCTGCCATTTGCTAACCAATTGCCTTTTTATGTCTCTTGAGAGGTAGTAATGAGATCATTTTTTCTGCTCTTGGGTGAGCTTGGAAGAAATGATCACGGTGTAGGAATCATTTTCCCTAAAAAGACATACTTTAAATGATCAGTAACACCTTTAGTTCCAAGGTAGGTGGCTCTTTGATGGAAGGCACATTCTTCTTAAGATTTGATTCCTCTTGCCCTAAAGATTCGTACCTCTTTGTCCATGACTTTGGTGCAGGGGGCTCAGACGTGGCCACGTCTGCAACAGACGTTACAACGTCTAGAGGAGCAACTTCTTCTGCTAAAAACTCTTGCACTTCTTCATTGCCCAGTATCTTCTCCAAATGATCATTATCTTTGTTGAACTGATTTTGAACCATATGATCGATGGCAACCACATAAGAACATTCCTCTGTGTTTGGATCTGGGTATTTGAGCGCATTGAGGACGTTGAACTTGACTACTTGGTCATTGACCCTCATAATCAATTCTCCTTTCTGCACATTAATGATTGTCCTTCCAGTAGCTAAGAATGGTCTCCCCAGAATGATGGGTTGAGCACGACATAGTCACGCATAGGCCTGTCCCTGTGGAATGAAAGGTGGGATGAAGAGAACACCTTGAGTTTGTTTCTGAACTCTAAGAACAGAGGAGCTGCCAACGGTTTAGTGAGCACATCTGCTATTTGGGATCTTTCTTTGGAACATGAAGAAGCAGGCAGATTTAGATAGTACACGTTCCCTTCAAAATGTATGTCTAGTTCCAAGTGTTTTGTCCTTGAATGTAGCACAGGATTATGTGCAATGGCCACGACACTCTGGTTATCACATAGCTGGTGTTAGGTTTTGTTTCCTGAGTTCACGAAGTAAGGATTGTATCCATAAAATTTCTGCTGTGGCATTAGCTAGCCCTCAATACTCTGTTTCTGCACTAGACCGTGCTACAAATGTTTGCTTCTTAGAACTCCAAGATACAATATTAGGGCCCAAATAAACACAAGAACCCGAAGGGGATCTCCTATCATCTGGATCACTCCCCCAATAAGAATCACTCTAAGCTCTAAATGACAATGGGTGGATTGTAGCTGGCTGCAGGAATAAGCCATATTCAGAGGTACTGTTGAGATATCGTAAAATTCTTTTGACAGCTTTCCAGTGGCTCTCCAATGGTGTTGACAAGAATTGACACACTTTGTTAACTGAGTAGGCAATCTCAGGCCTTGTTAGCGTTTGTTGCGTTCGTGTGGTCTTCGCAAATATAGTGCAAGTATACACGCTTACAAGTAATAAAGTGGTGTTAAATACGAGATCGTTCCCACGAGGATTGGGTTACTTTCAAGAGTTCAAGGCTTCAAAACACAAGAGAATCAAGTAACAAATCGGCAATAAGAGTTGGTTTTAATGCTAAGAATGTGAATAAAGCAAGTAAACAAATGTTGGTTGTGATTATGGATGAGAGATGAGTTGAAATTTGTTGCATGTAAGTAAATCCTTTCTAGTCGGGACGTTATAACGTTTACACGTTATAAGCGTCACGAATGTTATTTTGTATAGGCGTGGCCACGTTTGAGCATTTGTTGCAAAAAGAGCTATGCTTTTCAAAGACAAATCGTCGAGTTTCAAGTATAAGAGGTCCTATGTCTAGGTTCTAAATAGGCCCACTCTGTATTTTAAGCACCCACAACAATGTTTTTCTGAACTATTATCCATTCTATGTCTAGACTTAGATAAAGATGCCTAAATGTCTTTAGTACATTGTTCATTCATATAAATCTTTGAGTTCTTTTCATAGACCATGTCCGAACCTATGAATCTACCTATTTTAAGAGGCCAACCTCAAAACAAGTTTGGAAATATTTTTATGCAAAGATTTAAAACATGCAAACGTCAATACTTCATAACATTAACTAGAAATTCATTACAACAAAACAACAACTCAACTACAAAGAGTTTAGCTCATGTTGAGCATCTTTACAGAATGATAAGGAGTAATCCAAATACCATAAATAAAAGAAAAGGGACTAAGTGCAAAAGATACACCTAAGTAACTTCGGCAAAGATGCTTTGTAGAGAGCGTTACAACGTCGAGAGCCTCACAACAGTGAGTGATAAAAATTCAGAAAAGCAAAATACAGAAGTCTGTTTCCAGATCTTCTTTACAAACTATCTCTAAAAAAATAAATGGAAGGATGGTGGAGGGATGGAGATGAAGTGCAATGTATGAATGGCTCAGATATGCGTGTGTCTCGTACAGAGAGAAAAAGATTTGAGTCTTCAATAAATAGCCTCCTTGCTCACGTGTTCTTGATGTCACTTGCCCACCTACCAGTCTGTTTCCTCTCTTACGCGACTCGACATTGGTCAGCACACGGTGTATCTCTGCGTGTCGACTCATGGGGAATAGAAGATCTTCGACTTTTATATCTTTGACCATCATTACTAGCACGCCAAAATTGAGATCTGTCACACTTGCTCTGCTGCTTTTCTATAGGCGTGGTGAGGACGTGGTAACGTTCAAAGACTATTTTTCTCCCGCACAAGCACAAGAAGTATCAAAAGCGCTCTCAAGGGCACCACTTGGTGCCAAAATGCCTGATTAACCTCTTATTTATCGAGAACTAAGAAATTACCATAAAACTAATTAATTAACCTTGTATTGCTAGAGAACTTGCGTGATTTATTCTTTGAATGAGTATAAATAACTCATATAAATATGAGTTATCAGCGTTACATATTGTAGAGCTCCAACAAGTGACCTGTAGTTGCTGGGATTCTGCAAAGTATCAGTGCCAACCATGCTAAGTTTTGTTGTAGATGCCATTGGGGTACTAATCCCTTTACAATCAAAGATTGAGGCTTTACTAAGCAAATCACGAATGTATTTGCTTTGAGATAGCATTACTGCACCAGAACTCATGTATTGAAGTTCTATACCAAGAAAGTACTCTGGACAACCCATGTGTTTGAGGGAAAATTATGTGTTGAGTTTCTTGATCAAGTCACTGATGAGAGCAATGGAGGACCCCATGATAGGAATATCATCAACGTAGACTAGAGCAAACAATTGCACTCTTGGGGATGTATGGATGAACAGAGAACTATCACATTTGCTTGGTGAAAAACCAAATTGCTTGAGAGCTAACTTGAGTTTATCATGCCAAGCCCGAGGGGCCTACTTGAGGTCATACAACGACCTATTCAACTTGCAAACTTGTTTTTATCTGATGATGAGAACCCAGCTGGCTGCACCATGTAGATTTCTTCCTCAAGATGCCCATTGATGAAGGCATTGTTAACATCAATTTGTTGGATATTCCACTTGCAACTGATAGTTAAGGAAAGCAATACTCTAATAGTAGTAGGTTTCACTACAGCGGCATATGTTTCACCATAGTCCTTACCAGCCAATTGATTGTACCCTTTGGCTACAAGTCTAGCCTTATATTTGTTTAGAGACCCATCAGGATTCTATTTGACCCGATACACCCATTACATCCTGTAGCCTTTTTATTTGGAGGAAGAGTAGTGAGAGTCCGAGTGTTATTAGCTTGTAAGGCTTGTAATTTAGATTCCATAGCTTTCTTCCACTGAGGTGTACTCAATGCTTGTTTGAGAATAGTTGGCTCAACCTCTGTGAGAAGAACTCTAGGCTTCAAGGAACCAGTTTGTAACCTGATAATCATAGGGTGCACTACAAGAATAACTCAATTTACAAGGCATAAGTTTCTGGCGGATTTTAATCCACCAGAAAAGTTCCGGCGGATTTTTGTATTTTTTGGGGGATTTATTCCCCCGGAAACTTTGTGGCGGAATTTGGACATTTTTGGGGGATTAAGAGTATTTTTGGCGGATCATACAGAGGAAGAAAAGTCGTAGCGGACCAAACAAAAAACCAATCAGCCGAAAAATACTTGAAATCCGCCGCAAATGACAAACTGGAAAATGGGGGTGAAAATTAAAATTTAAAATCCGCCGAAAAAGCACATTGGTTCCGCCGAAAATGACACAGCAACAAAATCCGCCGAAAACAAACCAAATTCCGTCGAAAATTCAGAAAAGCAGCATATGATTCTGCGCAAAAAGCGACCAATCCACCGAAAATTAAGACCTCGTTTAATGCAAGGATTCCGCCGAAAATATCAGAAAATCCGCAAGAACCACAAAAAAACCCAACGGGTGTTTTCATTCACCCCTTATTTATTCTGATTCATTCATCCTTCACTCTCTCTTCCACTTTTATCAAATTCTCAAATTCTCCACTCTCTTAAACTTTAACATTTCTTCACTCAATCTTCTATCAAATTCAGTTTTTTCTTCTCTTCTCTCAAATTTTTTTTGGCGGAAATTAGGGTATTTGCGGCGGATTTTTAAAAAAAAATAAAATAAAATTTTTGGCGGAAAAATCCCCCAAAAAGTCCAAAATTCGCGGAAAATGCTGGGAAATTGCATATAAATTCCCGCAAAAATCCATGGAAATGACTTAAAATGCGGAAATACGTTGCCACCGACCTTTTCTGGCGGAAAAATCCATTAAAAAACACTGCATTTTTGGCGGAATTGGGTGTTTTTTGGCGGAAAAATCCGCCAAAAAAACCCAATTTTCTTGTAGTGGTGTGTCTTGACAGCAACAAGTGCAGGAGGTGGACTAGGAGATGCTGGTGGAACTTGTGCAACTATAGGTGGAGAAGGAATATCAATGTGTGGCACTTGAGAGGACTCTGAGGATACCTGGGTAGGTGAGGTAGGATTAGCTAGGTCTGCATCAATGTTGTTTGGTGCTACAAGTGAAGGAATTTGTAAGGTAAATGGAGTATGGGTCCCAGTGGTAGGATTAGGTTGTGCTACTGTGAAGCTTGGAATAGGTAAGGGAGAGGAAAGAGGTAGCTTAGAAGTGTTGGTGGAGGCACTTGGATTGGGAAATATGGTAGGATAGTGGAATGTAGATTCATCAAAGGTAACATCCTTGGAGATTATTATTTTACCTTCTGAGGTTAAGCATTTGAAACCTTTGTGTGTTGGTGAGACCCCTAGGTTTACACATTGTGAAATATGGAGTTGAAATTTGGCTTTATTGTAGGGACGTAGGTGAGGGTAACAAGCACACCCAAATGTCTTAAGTTGAGTATAGTTTGGTAAAGTGTGATAAAGAGCTTGGAAGGGAGATATTGGCGGGGAAAGACCAGTGGTTGGGATTCTGTTAATGAGGTGGGTGGCAGTTGTGATAGCATGGTCCCAATATTTGAGAGGTAATGAAGCATGGGAAATAATAGTGAGTGCCATTTCAGTTAGATGTCTATGCTTCCTCTCCACTGTGCCATTTTGATGAGACGTGTAAGGGCATGTAAATCTGTGATGAATACCTAGAGCAGACAAATGCTTGGTGAAGGGCAAGTATTCCCCTCCACCATCAGATTACACAGCTTTGAGATTAGCACCAAATTGAGTTTGAATGTGTTTATGAAACAAGATAAAAGCAGACAGAGCATTTGATTTATTTCTAAGTAATTAGTAAACCCAAGTAAATTTTGTGAAAGCATCAACAAATGCTATATAGTAGTAATAGCCACCACTTGAGGCCATTGGTGAAGGGCCCCAGAGGTCCGTGAGTACTAATTCAAATGGATGATTATACCGTGTAAGTGAAGGTGGTGCATGAAGCCTATGTGCTTTACCAAGTTGACAAGATTTACAAAAATCAAGAGACATTTTATTGGAAGCTTTCAAGTTACATTGTTTCATGACATGAGCTACAATGTGTGAATTTGCATGACCCAAACGGGCATGCCACAAAAAACTAACAGATTTACAAGCATCAGAAGGAATTGAAGGCAAAACAGAATTATTACAAACAGAGGAACTAGAAGTAGTATCAGTGACTATTAAATTGTTTGATACTGTTAAACCAGACAAATCATTGCAAACAGAAGAACTAGACTTTGATCTTTTCACAAGTGGCAAACCCTTGAAGACATAGAGTCCATCAGAGCCTCGTATGCCTTGCAAGACAACTTGTTTAGAGACCTGTGATTTAACCAAGCAATAAGGGTCATGAAATTGAAAGTAAACTTGATTGTCTCTAACAAATTGTGACACAGACAGTAAATTTTTGGTTATGTTAGGCACATACAACAAGTTATTCAACATAAGATTAACATATGGATGAATTGTTGATTGAAATTGTGAAGTGCCTACAGAGTGTATGTGTGAACTTTTGCCATTGCCCATTTTTACTCTAGAGTGACCTTTGTAGGACTTTTTGTTTTGCAAGTTTGATGGATTGGCCGTGACATGGTGTGAAGCACCAGTGTCACCATACCAATCCTCATAATCTGCAGGATTAGGAGAGGGATATTGGATACGTTTACATGTGGCATCCAAGGGAAGTGCCTCGGCCAAGCACACACTTAGAGTTGCAGCATCAATTGATGTAGCAGCACCATTATCAGCAGATGCAGTTGTAGGAGTGTTTGCTTGAACAACAGTTGGAGGAGGCACGAAGGTCTCATCAAATCGATACAAACAATCAAGAACCGAGTGGCCGCCGCGACCACCACGGTTGCGAGTAGGTGCGGAGGTGGAGGAGCGGCCACCACGGCGGCGGCCAAAGATGGCCACGACCACAGTTTTTCCTGCCACGACCACGAGAGTGATAATTGTTGTTAGAATTCCATCTATTTCCACCAGAATTGGCACCACGACCTTGAACATGAGTTACATTCACTGTTGCATTGGAAACAGCCAATTCTTGGCGATACTTGTCAAGTTGAGATTCAATTTCAGCCAATGATGGAGTTCCAGACTTGCCAAAAATCATCATAACAATTGGACTATACTCCTCAAGTTAAACATCCAAAATCACACTACAGAGGTATGAATCAGATATTACCTCACAAATAGAAGTGAGAGTGTCTACGAGAGAGTGAATTGTAGTGAGAAACTCTGAAATCGACTTTGAACCTTTCTTTGTGTTCTTCAGTTTGTGACAAAGTTGTCTCGATTTCGCCTTCAAGTGCGAGAAATAATGTTGCTGCAATTTCTCCCATAGTTGCCAAGAATGCTCACAGGTGACCACGCGAGGAAAAACAGATTCAGACAATGTAGAAAGAATCCAAGTGAATAGGGTTTGGTCTTGAACCAACCAATTTTCAAATGCATCGAAGTTTCATCACCCAAGCGGTCTTCTTCGGCGCGAGTATTTCGGTGGAACCACGGATTGACGAGAAGTCTTTGCGGTTTGTGCATTTTACGACTCCGCCGATCTGCTTGTTCCAGAGAAGAAAGTTCTTCTCATCGTGCTTGATTGCCAATTTTGGCCCGGTTGTGAATTTGTGAGACGAATCAGAGGTAGGATTTTTCTGAAAGATGGATCCCGGCAACGAAGGTGAAGCATCGTTGCTAGCTCCGGTAGAATTCGCCATTGATCGTGAACGGAGAAGAGAACAGTATTTTGCGTGAGGCAGAGCGTGACGAATCGCTGGATGAATGATACAATGTAAAGATTAGAACTGAATCTCTTGCATTCTTTTTATTTCACAGATAGTATTTATACAATGTACAATTGCAATCAGATTCAACTGAATCTGTTGCTTTACAACAGAACTTTGTTACTCAGCTTAACAAACTCCTAACTGCTTTAGCTAGACCTATACAACGCCTAATCATTATCTACGTGGCATCCTATGTGGCAATGAGTCAACACTTAATTCAACACTCGGTTGACTCATTGCTTTGTATGCAAGCCTTTAGCTTTGTTCCCTATTACCCCCCCCTCAAATGAAAGGTGGGATGAAGAGAACACCTTGAGTTTGTTTTCGAACTCTAAGAACAGAGGAGGCGCTAGCGGTTTAGTGAGCATATACGCTATTTGGGATCGATGCTCTTTGGAACATGAAGAGCAGACAGAGATTTAGACAGTACACATTCCCTTACAAAATGTATGTCTAGTTCCAAGTGTTTTGTCCTTGAATGTAGCACAAGATTACTCATAATAAGGAAGGCAAGGCCATTTGGTCATCCTAATCTTTCGGTCAAACACACAAGGTGGAAGGCAAAGCAATTAGAATTTAAAACCCAATTTAAGAAAGCTGTATAGCAATTAGAATTTTTGGGGTGTCAAGTTAATATATATATATATATATATATATATATATATATATATATATATATATATATATATATATATATATATATATATATATATATATATATATATATATATATTCTGTCTAAACAACAATAATATTTAATTAGTTTTGTGGTAAAGAGCTTATAAGAAAGCACCAGCACTCAAGTTTGAACCCTCCTTAGTCTATTTTTGCTTTTTATTTTTCGCTGTCTTTTAATTTAAAATACGAAATACCTAAAAAAGAGCAGGTATGGATCAATCCTGCGACCTTGAAGTTGCATAACACACCATCTACCTACTACGCTCAGCTTTCGGTTCATATATAATTAACAAATCCTTATATATATATATATATATATATATATATATATATATATATATTATATTATGTATTAAAAAATTAAAATAATTTGGGGGTACCATGGCATCCCCCAGCTTTTAAGAAGCTCCGCCCCTGGCTACCTAACGCAATTAGAGAGACGCAGAACATGTTGATTGGGCCTAACTCAACCCTACAAAACCGCTTGTAGAGTGAGGGATACCTCCTAGTTATATACCGCTTTTCAGGTCATATCACATCCGATGTGAGAATCTTAAGACACTCCACTCATGCTCATCAGGACCGGACAACTAGAGCATGACCTCAGTGTCCCGATAACGGGTGGCTTGGTAGATTTTGGATTGGCTTTGATACCTTCTCAGAAATGTGGGTTGGGCCTAACTCAACCCTACAAAACGAACTTGTAAAGTTAGGAATACCCCTCCCGTTTATATACCTATTTTCAGGCCATATCACACCCGATATGGAACTCTTAACGGTTGAAACAAAATTACATGTAATAACCGCATTTTCGAGGAGTTTCCAAAATTTTCATCAAGGAGAGTGTTGATGATACAAATTCATGAATATAGGCTGCTCCCCTTTGTCAAATCAGGCAAGCAAGAAGCCATACCAATTGTACTAACTATTTAGTTTCATTAGATTTGGAGAATTTGTTTTAAATCCTTCCAGGGCCATCTTTGTATCCAAATACTAGTTCTCATTTCCAAAACTATTTCTCACTATTTTCTTATAAAAATACTAACAGTGGTATCAGAGCTACGTTTGGTCATATAGTGGGCATAGATAAACTACCCAACTAGCTTCCAAAAATCACTACACACATTCTAAACTATTGTCATAATTTTATTAGCCTATGACTAACACCACCCAATTATCATCTATTGAAGTCCCTACTTTTACAGGTGAAACTATGATATTTGGAGCATTATAATGAAGACATTTTTTTGCTCTTAAAATCTATTGGATGTTGTAGGAGATGGATTTAGGCCTCATGCAGATACTTCAACTCTTATTGCAGATACTTCAATTCTTGTGTGTTCCTCATCATCAGAAGCTTCATCCTTCTCACGTTCCCCAGATACAATATCCTTATCAGTGTGTTCCTTCTCAACATTTTCTTCAAAGTTTTGCTCATTATCAAACCTTATTTCCTCATTTTCTTGGGAGACATATTTCTCACCAACATTTTCTCCATCTTGATCCTTCTCATAGTGCATTTCCATTCTGATATCCTTCTCAAGTGCAGCTTCTTTCTCTTGAGGGATAGGATCATTTCTCTTCTTACTTCTTTTCTCTCTTCTTATCACATCCTCTTGTGGTTCTTCAATCTCATCATCCACAGAGACACTAGCCAATGGCTTTGTCTTTTGCTTCTTTTTCTTCCATTCATTCTTCTCTTCTTCCACAATGGTTTTGACTATTATTCTTGTAATTTTCTAATACCCTTATTATAAATAAGGAGTGCAAGTGTCAATGAAAAGAAACAAAGACTTTATCAAAGATTATTGGACCAGTTTATTCGATCTTATCAAGAAATCCTTTTCTTGTGGTGATCCTCACACTCATAGGCTTATCCTTGTCTTGGATTAGACCAATGTGGCTCCCCTAACCTAAACACCATCTTCTTCACAAATTTAACAACCCAAAACATTCTTCTCGTTAGTCTTAAATCTGTTCTTAAATTCCCCATCCCAAACTTCCAATTAATTTCAAAATTGCCACCGCGTCTACATTTAGCATCGGCTGTTTGGACAACTGATGCTAAATGGTGTTGTTTAAAGTCATTTTTTCACTAGTGCCTCTTTCCCCATTATTTACCCTTTTTATATCCAAAAACACAAATTATAAGTTACAACCAGAATATATATTGAAAATCAAAATAATGGCCAGTTTCCACAACAAGGAAGCCATCATGTGGTATCAGAGCTTAGGTTCTATGAAGGTGTTATCTATCCTTTCAAATTTTAGTCTCTAAATTTTAGTTGATCTCATTTATTTAATTTTGGAAAAAAAAATATAAAAAAAAGTTGAATTTTGAGTAAAAAATTTAGAGACGTGTCTCTATGGTTCTCTGAACCGTTCTTAGAGCTTATCGGCGTGTCGTGGCGATCAACCCCGACTTATCAATCGGAACCTCCATAGCCGGTTGTGGCGTCTTCTCGACTTATCGATCGGTCTTCCGTCCCCGATCGTGGTGTCTCCATCACTCCCACCTTCATGACTCGCGAAATAGTCACCGACGGCTCCGAGGTTGCCATCATCTCTTGTAATTCCTTTTTCCTTTGATTTCCTTTCTTGATGAGCAAGTTTGCTTGATTTGCAAGTTTGTTGACTCCATCAATTTTCAAAAATAACACACCACTTGAAGTGGATTAAACACTTAAAAAAATAACTTGAAAATGAAATAACTTAGTGCACTTTTGATCCCAATATATCAATTGGTCACATGCACTTTTATCAAAACTTAAATAAAATTAGAGTAATTGAAATTGGACAGCAAACCCATGGTAGGTTGTCATCAGGATGTTCTTGGATATGAGACACTAGTCTCATGTCCACATCATTGTATGGTGTCAGGCTCTGACTAGGTGTATGTCGGGATAATGAATTTTATTTCAATGTATTTTTATTTAAATTTGATTTATTAATGGTCATTATAGATGTAAAGAAACAATGAGGCATGTGGTGCCTTCTTCCCGAGTGTGAATAAATAAGTCATAGTCAATATGTAAATATTTTAAAGTTTTTTTTATTCATGCTATTTTAATTTATTTCAAGAAGGTCCTCATATTTTTCGCAATTTCTTTATTAAAATAATTTCGGGAAAGGGGTGTCACTCGCCCAATCCGCGATCCTTAACTTTGGCTGTGGTTGTCCAATTGAAGCATGCAAACATGCGTTGGAATATTGCTATAAAGCAGAGCTACAGCTCTTATGTTGAGATCAAAACCAAGTTCTTGCGTCTTGAGGGTCTAAAACTCCCATGTATCGCCCTACCTCTCATTTATGGAGGGGATATCGCCCACGAGGTGTAAGATATCGCCCTCCCTATTTATGGAGGAGATTTTCCCCCTCCTACCTTGAAGAGAAGGATCCCTCCCCCTCAAAAAAGGAAGGGATCTCGCCCTCTCCCACCTGGAAGTGCTAAATCTCGCCCTCCCTATTGTTTTGGGGAATATTTTGCCCTCTCTCACATTTTGGGTGAGTTTCTCACCCAATCCAGATGGAAAGACGTCTGATTTCGACGTGATACAAATTCAAGTGTGGTAAACAAGAAGCAGTGTGAAAACATTGTCAATAATTCAAACAGTATCAACAATTCAATTAAACGAGAGGTCCTCGGTTGTCCGAACGCGCTTGTCGCCCACATCGGGTGGGGGTTTACCTGCAGACACTCTGATGCCTAAGTCAGTGAGAGAATGGGCGAGAGTTGCAAGAATGAGAGCGTACCTGGATGGAGAGCCCTACACCTCTATTTATAGACGCGAGTGTTCGGTCCTGACCGTCGAATCTAATCGAGTGATCCTGGCCGTCGGCCTTATGCGCCCGAGCTAGTCGTGCCGTGCTTGGTGCTTTTTAGCGTACTTGGGCCGTGCTAGCGTGAAGATATTGGGCCTCGCCCAATGTCCAACGGGGCCTTTTGGCCCAGACCGGAACAGTGGCCCCCCAAGTCGAGGCCGAACGAGCGTTAAGGTCGGGGTCGGCTTGCCAGTCGGCAGATATTTGACCGGGTTCGTCGTGTTGACCGTGAGTCCCTGGGAAGCGAGGTGTCGACTCCTCGTTAAGGCACGTTTCCCAAAGGCGGCGTTGATTGGACATACTGCATTAATGTGTCGTTTCGGTTCCCGAGGCTCAACCAGTATATATCTCCGGTGGTCTAGCCGTTTCATCATTAGTCATTTGTGATTTTGAGAGCAGAGCGAAGCGATTTTCTGTTTACACGAGCGATCCTTCTACCACCATGCGAGATCACTTTTACTTGATTTGTCTGGAGGTTTCTTTCTGTCCGATCTTCCGAATTCATCGAGGATCCAGAATTTCCCAGATTTTACTGAATATGTCATCTTCGTCCTTTGAAGTTGCTGATGGGGGTAGCCGAGTGCAATCGACTGCCGAAGGCCTAGATGAAGAGGGAATCGACTGGGTTTCCCCGAGTATTCGTGCCACTACTTCCCGGCTTGTGAAGGACAAGTCTTTGGCTTATTACCAAAGGTTCATCACCGCCCCCGAGGGCCAGTCCTGGAAGCTGAAGGATGCCGAGAATCTTCCAATCTGCACTGCCTTTGGAAAGGATACGCTCGGATTCTTTTTCCATGGGAAAAACCTGGATCTGATGGGGATTCAGATTCCTTTATCTGGTTTTCAACAAGCAGTGTTGAATTACCTTCATCTGGCCCCGAGCCAGCTGGTGCCAAACGGTTGGGGCTTCATCAAGACTTTCGAGGTTTTGATGAAATATCTGAAACGGGAACCTTCAGTTCGAGTCTTCTTTGCCTTTACTCGGATAACTCGGCTTCCCGAGAAGAACGAGAAGGGCTTCCACGCTCACGTGGGTTTCCGGGGGATAACTAATGAGGCCATCTTTACACCGGTGACCGATTCAAACAAGGGATAAAAGAGTCAGTACTTCTTCGTGTTGGCTTCTAATCGGGCTGCCAAGGCGGCCATCACGAGCTCTTACACCAGTCGGGCGGAGTACGTTCAAAATTTACCCTTCAACTGGTCCTCCTCCCACTTTGGTCCCGAGGTGGGATCGTATGACGTCGACCCTGCTTCGTTGTCTGGGGAGGACGCCTTTTCATACAATTTTCTACTTCACTGGGCGAAGAATTTGAAGTCTTTGGGGAGGAAGTTCCCCTGGAGAGAAATAGTCGAAGCGGCTTCGGAGTCGGAAGAGAAGCTGAAAGCTACCCTCGGTAAGCTTGCTCCAATTGTTTAGAGTCGTTTTCGCCTCGTGTTTGGTTAGCTGACTTGTCTTTTTCTTTTGATTCGCAGATGAGCTGGCCTAGGGGGTTGACCTTAGCCGACTTCCCAAACCTTCCGTTCTGCGCCCGTGCAATGCAGAAGCTAAAGGAAAAAAGAAGTGTCGAGGGGGAATTGTCCCTGCGGAACCCGCTCGGAAGAGGCCGGCGTTTATCTTGCCTGAGGACATTGAGGTTCCCTCAGAGGCCGAGTTGGAAGCTTGTGGCCGGGCTGCTGAGATTGGTGGGTCCTTTTGGAATGCCGTTAAGAAACAACACTTGGACGCGCAGATCGGCTAGTATAAGGCCAAGCTCAGGATGTTGGACAATCAGAGTCTCTGGGATGAGGGGGATCTGCTGGACCAGGAGGACAAATTGCAACGCGTTCGGGGCGTTCTGATTCCGGAAGTGTCAGTGTTCAACCAAGTGCTTCTTGACACCTTGGATTATATTCAAGCCACCCGTCCCGATTTGCACCAACTTGAAAGCCAGGTTGTTAGCTACCAGCAAGAGGCCGAGGAGCATGACGTCCTGGTTGTCGAACTAGAGGAGGTCAAGGCCAAGATTGGGCAGTGTCGGCTGCAGGTTCAGACTGCCAAGGCTTCAACTGCTGAGAAGGAGGCCGAGGAAACCGAATTAAGACACCGCTCGGAAAGTTTCATTCAAACTGATTTTGAGCGCTGTCGAGCTCAGGTCGACGAGTTGCCGAAGGATGTGCTGAACTTGAAGCATGTTGTTTATGCAGGCAAGATTGTAAAGCCTTCCGGCGAGGCTTCCTTGGACAAGGCCGGGGTGGTCTATTCTCCCCTACAGGGGTCAGCTGTGGAAGAAGATACAAGTGAAGATATCCAAAGTGATGAGGTTTCGTCGGAGGAATCCTCATCATCGAGTGGAAATGACATGTAATCTCTTTTATTCTTGTTAGTCCGGCATATATACCGGGTTGTAATAGTATTTGATGGGAATTAAATGAACTTGGCAAACCTTGTTTTGTTATGATGTGTCCTTAGTAAGTCTCTGTTAACCGTATCGACCTCGAGCGTGAGGGTCATTTTTCGGCGTGAGGTTTTTTAACGAGAGAGCGAGGACTACGAATCATAACAAAATAGGATAAAGCGGATTGCAAAAGTTACCTCGGAGGTGTGCTCCATTTGCCGTCGGGGCTCTCCGACGGAACATGGTTCTGACATCGGAGAGTTCTTCTTACCGGGATCTTTGTGGATTCGGGCAGTCAGTTTGACAGAAGCCGCAAGGACTCCTTCCCTTCACCTTTTTGATGGAGGGTAGTCCCAACAGTCACCAAAAAGGTAAGGTCCTTCGCCTTTTGGTGGAGGGTAGTCCCATCGGACACCGAGAAGGGAAGGCACAATCGCTCGGGGCGAAAGACAGGGAAGCCGCAAGGACTCCTTCCCCTCACCTTTTTGATGGAGGGTACTCCCATCAGACACCGAAAAGGGAGGGTCCTTCGCCTTCTGTTGGAGGGTAGTCCCATCGGACACCGAGAAGGGAAGGCACAATCGCTCGAGGCGAAAGATAGGATCGCGAAGACCTGAGCCGCTGTGGGCCACACCGGCGCCCCACGACGGGTGGCCAGCCTGGAGTCGGACAATGGTATGCGGGATACAGGCGTAGGTTCTCCTGTGGAAGAAGTAGCTGATCTCATTCTTTGGAAGGGCCGTGCAAATTGTCAAGCTACCCGCCTCTTCCACCTCCACTTCTGTTCAGCGAGGGCCACAATATATTTCTCAAAGTATGAAAGTGGTTTGATTTTAATAAATTCAGCTCGGGTGTTCAAAATATTATAAGACAACTAGTCATGCAATGTAGGCTCGTCCTCGTACGCCTCAACGGCGGCGCCAGCATAGCTCCCTGAGTCATTTTCCGTCGAATTGGTCTCGGAGTGCCTGGGACCGGCAGAGTTCGAACCCATAATCCCCACCTCGGACCTCTGGGGGGAAGTAGGTAATGAAGGAGATTGATCTCAGTCCCCTCCAGGTGTGAGCTTTGTTTGAACAGAAGTTGACATATTTTTTGGAAAACCTAGAGCATTGAACTCGGATGGAAGGGAAGAACTCAGAATCGCCGCGCAACACGAACACGGTTGAACTCGAGAAGTGACCGGAGATTGCGGAAAACAAATTTCTGACGATCGGGATCGAGGGATGTTTTCACATTTCGTGGTCAAAATGAAGTCTCAATCACCCCATTTATACTCTCTCAGAGCTCGGAAGTCGAAACGACGCATTTAATCAGCATGTCCCTTCATAACTCACATGGGAAATTGTGCCATATTTATGATAGACGCGCCAGTTCCTCAAGTGCTGACAACTGACAAGACTCATCATTGGTACCTTGGACTCATCAAGTCGAGGCCGAACTCGCTCCACGCCCGACCTCGACTTGGGGGGCCACTATTCCGGCATGGGCTAAAAGGCCCCACTCGGATTGGGCTAGGCCCATTTCGAGCCACAATAACAGCACGTCGCGCTCGCGCCACGACTTCCTGCAACCAGCGGTCAGGGTACGTCACCCAGATCCGATGCCCAGAACCGACCTTCCTCCTCTAAATATACGGGTGCTACCCCCATTTCCAGGTACGGTTTCATTCCTTGCACATTCTGCGTCGCTCACATACTGACTTAGGCATCGGAGTGTCTGCAGGTACACCCCACCGGATGTAGAACAGTGAACACCTCGGAGCGACCGAGCTCAATCTTCAGGATCCGACATTCATCATCCAGGTCCATGAAGCAAGATCTACAAGTACCCCGAATTAGGTAATTCCCGAGATCCAGTACCGAACATGTTGTTTAATTTACTATTTAACCCCTTATCTCTCTATTTTTTTGGTTCGGATCATTGTTGGCTCCATAGAGTGCTACAATGCTTTCATGGAAAGACTAAACTCCACTCGTGCTTAGGATCAAATTTCACATTGACCAACACTAAGTTTGTTTACTGTGGGAATCAAACTAGGGAACACCAGTTCGACCCCCCGTTTCTCAGGGTAGATTAAGCCATTGAGCCAATAATGTTGGTTATTATCTCTCTACTTTGGTAAGAGTGAATCTTTTATTGAATATACAAAACTCTGATAATAAAGAGAGGTATCAATGGAAAAAAATATTAAAGGTTCTATTGAAAATGTAAAACAACAGTCAATTTGAAACAAATTAAGATTTCTAAAACTACAAACAAAATGGGACAGTTGTAGTATATGAGACCAGAAGGAGTAGAAAACTCCAAATTTGACTTAGTTTCAATTGCCCCACCTAGCAAAATAATCTACATTTTTTTTAACTAAAAAATTATGTTTGACCAAAAAGATACCCTATA